>CAXIWQ010000124.1:0-52760 GCA_964036275.1 Litoditis marina
TCGAGGTTTTTCCCGATTTCCCACACGACACGTGACTTAGTACACGCAGGGAGAACATAATTGTAATTTTCTAACATGACCGATATAATGTAGTAGGCCAGTGTTGACAAACCTTCTCTTACGTTATTTTTATGAAATGATATTTCACTCATTGAGAATAAATTGATGTTTCGAGGTTCCTCCCAATTTCCCACGAGACACAAGACTCAGTACACGCAGGGAGAACATAATTGTAATTGTCTAAACATGACCGATATAATGTAGTAGGCCAGTGTTGACAAACCTTCTCTTACGTTATTTTATGAAATGATATTTCACTCATTGAGAATAAATTGATGTCTCGAGGTTTTCCCGATTTTCCACACGACACGTGACTTAGTACACGCAGGAAGAACATAATTGTAATTGTCCTAACATGACCGATTTGATGCAGTAGGACAGTGCTGATAAACCTGTTCTTACGTTATTTTCATGAAGTAATATGTTACTCATTGAGAATAAATTGATGTTTCGAGGTTCCTTCCAATTTTCCACGAGACACGTGACTTAGTACACGCAGGGAGAACATAATTGTAATTGTCTTAACATGACCGATTTAATGTAGTAGGCCAGTATGGTTAAACTTTCTCTTACATTATTTTTATGAAGTAATATGTTACTCATTGAGAATAAATTGATGTTTCGAAGTGCCTCCCAATTTTCCACGAGACACGTGACTTAGTACACGCAGGGAGAACATAATTGTAATTGTCTAAACATGATCGATATAATGTAGTAGGCCAGTGTTGACAAACCTTCTCTTACGTTATTTTCATAAATAATGTTTTACTCATTGAGAATAAATTGATGTGTCGAGGTTTTTTTCGGATTTCCCACAAGACACGTCACTTAGTACACGCAGGGAGAACATAATTGTAATTGTCTAACATGACCGATTTAATGTAGTAGGCCAGTGTTGATAAACCTGCTCTTACGTTATTTTCATGAAGTAATATGTTACTCATTAAGAATGAATTGATGTCTCGAGGTTTTCCCGATTTCCCACAGGACATGTGATTTAATACACGCAGGGAGAACGTAATTGTAATTGTCTTAACATGACCGATTTAATGTAGTAGGCCAGTGTTGATAAACCTGATCTTACGTTATTTTCATGAAGTAATATGTTACTCATTGAGAATAAATTGATGTCTCGAGGTTTTTCCCGACTTCCCACAAGACACATGACTTAGTACACGCAGGGAGAACATAATTATAATTGTCTAAACACGACCTATTTAATGTAGTAGGCCAGTATGGTTAAACTTTCTCTTACATTATTTTCATGAAGTAATATGTTACTCATTGAGAATAAATTGATGTTTCGAGGTTTCTTTCAATTCCCCACAAGACACGTGACTTAGTACACGCAGGGAAAACATAATTGTAATTGTCTTAACATGACCGATTTAATGTAGTAGGCCAGTGTTGATAAACCTGCTCTTACGTAATTTTCATGAAGTAATATGTTTGTTTTTTTTGTAAAAAAAACAGGAATGCATGTTCACACGCAGTTCTTTCCCCATCCCCCCTTCAAGAAGATTCGCATGTCACTGGATCAATGCCAACAGAGCATTCGATAGTCCACCATGAAGTCTTCTATGAAGGAAAGGGACCAAGACCTTACAAGAAACTGCTGCTACGAAGATCTGTGACATGTATGATGAACACCGCCTCGTAACGAAGCGACGTGAATAAATAAATATATGTTACTCATTGAGAATGAATTGATGTCTCGAGGTTTTCCCGATTTCCCACAAGACACGTGACTTAGTACACGCAGGGAGAACATAATTGTTATTGTCTTAACATGACCGATTTAATGTAGTAGGCCATTGTTGATAAACCTGATCTTACGTTATTTTCATGAAGTAATATGTTACTCATTGAAATAAATTGATGTCTCGAGGTGCCTCCCAATTTTCCACGAGACACGTGACTTAGTACACGCAGGGAGAACATAATTGTAATTTTCTAAACATGACCGATATAATGTAGTAGGCCAGTGTTGACAAACCTTCTCTTACGTTATTTTTATGAAATGATATTTCACTCATTGAGAATAAATTGATGTTTCGAGGTTCCTCCCAATTTCCCACGAGACACAAGACTCAGTACACGCAGGGAGAACATAATTGTAATTGTCTAAACATGACCGATATAATGTAGTAGGCCAGTGTTGACAAACCTTCTCTTACGTTATTTTTATGAAATGATATTTCACTCATTGAGAATAAATTGATGTCTCGAGGTTTTTCCCGATTTCCCACACGACACGTGACTTAGTACACGCAGGGAGAACATAATTGTAATTTTCTAAACATGACCGATATAATGTAGTAGGCCAGTGTTGACAAACCTTCTCTTACGTTATTTTTATGAAATGATATTTCACTCATTGAGAATAAATTGATGTTTCGAGGTTCCTCCCAATTTCCCACGAGACACAAGACTCAGTACACGCAGGGAGAACATAATTGTAATTGTCTAAACATGACCGATATAATGTAGTAGGCCAGTGTTGACAAACCTTCTCTTACGTTATTTTTATGAAATGATATTTCACTCATTGAGAATAAATTGATGTCTCGAGGTTTTTCCCGATTTTCCACACGACACGTGACTTAGTACACGCAGAAGAACATAATTGTAATTGTCCTAACACAGGGAAATAAAAACCGCTAATTGACAGCAAAGTTACTGCAGTTCTACCCCGGTTTGACTGCCGATTTACCGCTGGTAGTACCGCGGTACTACCAGCGGTAAATCGGCAGTAAATCTGCAGTAAACCCGCAGTAAATGCGTAGTAAAGTAATTGGTATTCAAATCTACCACAAATTATCCAAAATAAAACTTTTTCAAAAACAGTTTAATTTAACGCAATAGGAGCGCTCTATGCATCCTATCAGCATCAAAGTATAATATGATACCTTTCCGTTCTCGAAAAGTACCTCAAACTTGGGTAATTAAACTGAAATCAACTCAAACCTCAACGACTAGTGATGGAGAAGTCCGTACTTAAGAAGGGGCGGAAAATATTTTTTCAAAATTCGTTTTTAAGGGTGAAAATGCATTCAATTCTCCAATATGCATGAATATTATTTGTACATCAGGATATCTGAACATATTTCTCGAAAATCATGATTTGGTGAAGAAATTGAAGTTATGAGCAACAACCATGAAAGTTCTTCTCTTAAATTTCCAATATATGGTTTTCCATCATGATTTGCTAAGTAAAATGTTAATTCGTTCCATTTTAAACGATTGAATACCCATATTATAGAAATGCAGTTGCCAGTAACTCACCATAACGATCGAAATAAAAGTTGAGCTGTCAGACTTGAAAAAAATATCTGCTCATTTTCTCGAAACTGATTTGTATAATCTCCGATACGTTTATCCCTTCATTTTTTGAGTTTTAATATTGCATTTCCACACGAAACACGCACTTCTGAGTAATTTACTATGAATCTACAGCGGGTTTACTGCGGGTTTACTGCACGTTTACTGCGGATCTACCACGGGTTCGCCTTACTACGGGTTTACTGCGGATTTAACCCTGGTCACGAAATTCCTATGTAACATGACCGATTTGATGCAGTAGGACAGTGCTGATAAACCTGTTCTTACGTTATTTTCATGAAGTAATATGTTACTCATTGAGAATAAATTGATGTTTCGAGGTTCCTTCCAATTTTCCACGAGACACGTGACTTAGTACACGCAAGGAGAACATAATTGTAATTGTCTTAACATGACCGATTTAATGTAGTAGGCCAGTATGGTTAAACTTTCTCTTACATTATTTTTATGAAGTAATATGTTACTCATTGAGAATAAATTGATGTTTCGAAGTGCCTCCCAATTTTCCACGAGACACGTGACTTAGTACACGCAGGGAGAACATAATTGTAATTGTCTAAACATGATCGATATAATGTAGTAGGCCAGTGTTGACAAACCTTCTCTTACGTTATTTTCATAAATAATGTTTTACTCATTGAGAATAAATTGATGTGTCGAGGTTTTTTTCGGATTTCCCACAAGACACGTCACTTAGTACACGCAGGGAGAACATAATTGTAATTGTCTTAACATGACCGATTTAATGTAGTAGGCCAGTGTTGATAAACCTGCTCTTACGTTATTTTCATGAAGTAATATGTTACTCATTAAGAATGAATTGATGTCTCGAGGTTTTCCCGATTTCCCACAAGACACGTGATTTAATACACGCAGGGAGAACGTAATTGTAATTGTCTTAACATGACCGATTTAATGTAGTAGGCCAGTGTTGATAAACCTGATCTTACGTTATTTTCATGAAGTAATATGTTACTCATTGAGAATAATTGATGTCTCGAGGTTTTTCCCGACTTCCCACAAGACACGTGACTTAGTACACGCAGGGAGAACATAATTATAATTGTCTAAACACGACCTATTTAATGTAGTAGGCCAGTATGGTTAAACTTTCTCTTACATTATTTTCATGAAGTAATATGTTACTCATTGAGAATAAATTGATGTTTCGAGGTTTCTTTCAATTCCCCACAAGACACGTGACTTAGTACACGCAGGGAAAACATAATTGTAATTGTCTTAACATGACCGATTTAATACAGTATGCCAGTGTTGATAAACCTGCTCTTACGTTATTTTTATGAAGTAATATGTTACTCATTGAGAAGAAATTGATGTTTCGAGGTTCCTCCCAATTTCCCACGAGACACGTGACTTAGTACACGCAAGGAGAACATAATTGTATTTGTCTATCCACGACCGATATAATGTAGTAGGCCAGTATGGTTAAACCTTCTCTTACATTATTTTCATGAAGTAATATGTTACTCATTGAGAATAAATTGATGTTTCGAGGTTCCTCCCAATTTCCCACGAGACACGTGACTCAGTACACGCAGGGGAAACATAATTGTAATTGTCTGAACACGACCGATTAAATGTAGTAGGCCAGTATGGTTAAACCTTCTCTTACATTATTTTCATAAATAATATTTTACTCATTGAGAATAAATTGATGTTTCGAGGTTCTTCCCAATTTCCCACGAGACACAAGACTTAGTACACGCAGGGAGAACATAATTGTTAATGTTCAAACACGACCAATTTATTGTAGTAGGCCAGTGTTGATAAACAGCCCTTACGTCATTTTCATGAAGTAATATGTTACTCATTGAGAATAAATTGATTGTCTCGAGGTTTTTCCCGACTTCCCACAAGACACGTGACTTAGTACACGCAGGGAGAACATAATTGTAAATGTCTTAACATGACCGATTTAATGCAGTATGCCAGTGTTGATAAACCTGCTCTTACGCTATTTTCGTGAAGTAATATGTTACTCATTGAGAAGAAATTGATGTTTCGAGGTTCCTCCCAATTTCCCACGAGACACGTGACTTAGTACACGCAAGGAGAACATAATTGTAATTGTCTATCCACGACCGATATAATGTAGTAGGCCAGTATGGTTAAACCTTCTCTTACATTATTTTTATGAAGTAATATGTTACTCATTGAGAATAAATTGATGTTTCGAGGTTTCTTTCAATTTCCCACAAGACACGTGACTTAGTACACGCAGGGAGAACATAATTGTAATTGTCTTAACATGACCGATTTAATGCAGTATGCCAGTGTTGATAAACCTTCTCTTACGTTATTTTCATGAAATGATATTTCACTCATTGAGAATAAATTGATGTTTCGAGGTTCCTCCCAATTTCCCACGAGACACAAGACTCAGTACACGCAGGGGAAACATAATTGTAATTGTCTGAACACGACCGATTAAATGTAGTAGGCCAGTATGGTTAAACCTTCTCTTACATTATTTTCATAAATAATGTTTTACTCATTGAGAATAAATTGATGTGTCGAGGTTTTTTTTTAAATTTCCCACAAGACACGTCACTTAGTACACGCAGGGAGAACATAATTGTGATTGTCTTAACATGACCGATTTAATGTAGTAGGCCAGTGTTGATAAACCTGCTCTTACGTTATTTTCATGAAATAATATGTTAATCATTGAGAATGAATTGATGTCTCGAGGTTTTTCCCGATTTCCCACAGGACACGTCATTCAGTACACGCAGGGAAAACGTAATTGTAATTGTCTTAACATGACCGATTCAATGTAGTAGGCCAGTGTTGATAAACCTGCTCTTACGTTATTTTCATGAAGTAATATGTTACTCATTGAGAATGAATGATGTCTCGAGGTTTTCCCGATTTCCCACAGGACACGTGATTTAATACACGCAGGGAAAACGTAATTGTAATTGTCCTAACATGACCGATTTAATGTAGTAGGGCAATGTTGATAAACCTGATCTTACGTTATTTTCATGAAGTAATATGTTACTCAATGAGAATAAATTGATGTCTCGAGGTTTTTCCCGACTTCCCACAAGACACGTGACTTAGTACACGCAGGGAGAACATAATTATAATTGTCTAAACACGACCTATTTAATGTAGTAGGCCAGTATGGTTAAACTTTCTCTTACATTATTTTCATGAAGTAATATGTTACTCATTGAGAATAAATTGATGTTTCGAGGTTTCTTTCAATTCCCCACAAGACACGTGACATAGTACACGCCGGAAGAACATAATTGTAATTGTCCTAACATGACCGATTTGATGCAGTAGGACAGTGTTGATAAACCTGCTCTTACGTTATTTTCATGAAGTAATATGTTACTCATTGAGAATAAATTGATGTTTCGAGGTTCCTTCCAATTTCCCACGAGACACGTGACTTAGTACACGCAGGGAGAACATAATTGTAATTGTCTTAACATGACCGATTTAATGTAGTAGGCCAGTATGGTTAAACTTTCTCTTACATTATTTTTATGAAGTAATATGTTACTCATTGAGAATAAATTGATGTTTCGAGGTGCCTTCCAATTTTCCACGAGACACGTGACTTAGTACACACAGGGAGAACATAATTGTAATTGTCTAAACATGACCGATATAATGTAGTAGGCCAGTGTTGACAAACCTTCTCTTACGTTATTTTCATGAAATGATATTTCACTCATTGAGAATAAATTGATGTTTCGAGGTTCCTCCCAATTTCCCACGAGACACAAGACTCAGTACACGCAGGGGAAACATAATTGTAATTGTCTGAACACGACCGATTAAATGTAGTAGGCCAGTATGGTTAAACCTTCTCTTACATTATTTTCATAAATAATGTTTTACTCATTGAGAATAAATTGATGTGTCGAGGTTTTTTTTGGATTTCCCACAAGACACGTCACTTAGTACACGCAGGGAGAACATAATTGTAATTGTCTTAACATGACCGATTTAATGTAGTAGGCCAGTGTTGATAAACCTGCTCTTACGTTATTTTCATGAAATAATATGTTAATCATTGAGAATGAATTGATGTCTCGAGGTTTTTCCCGATTTCCCACAGGACACGTCATTCAGTACACGCAGGGAAAACGTAATTGTAATTGTCTTAACATGACCGATTTAATGTAGTAGGCCAGTGTTGATAAACCTGCTCTTACGTTATTTTCATGAAGTAATATGTTACTCATTGAGAATGAATTGATGTCTCGAGGTTTTTCCCGATTTCCCACAGGACACGTCATTCAGTACACGCAGGGAAAACGTAATTGTAATTGTCTTAACATGACCGATTTAATGTAGTAGGCCAGTGTTGACAAACCTTCTCTTACGTTATTTTCATGAAATGATATTTCACTCATTGAGAATGAATTGATGTTTCGAGGTTCCTCCCAATTTCCCACGAGACACAAGACTCAGTACACGCAGGGGAAACATAATTGTAATTGTCTGAACACGACCGATTAAATGTAGTAGGCCAGTATGGTTAAACCTTCTCTTACATTATTTTCATAAATAATGTTTTACTCATTGAGAATAAATTGATGTGTCGAGGTTTTTTTTGGATTTCCCACAAGACACGTCACTTAGTACACGCAGGGAGAACATAATTGTAATTGTCTTAACATGACCGATTTAATGTAGTAGGCCAGTGTTGATAAACCTGCTCTTACGTTATTTTCATGAAATAATATGTTAATCATTGAGAATGAATTGATGTCTCGAGGTTTTTCCCGATTTCCCACAGGACACGTCATTCAGTACACGCAGGGAAAACGTAATTGTAATTGTCTTAACATGACCGATTTAATGTAGTAGGCCAGTGTTGATAAACCTGCTCTTACGTTATTTTCATGAAGTAATATGTTACTCATTGAGAATGAATTGATGTCTCGAGGTTTTCCCGATTTCCCACAGGACACGTGATTTAATACACGCAGGGAGAACGTAATTGTAATTGTCCTAACATGACCGATTTAATGTAGTAGGGCAGTGTTGATAACCTGATCTTACGTTATTTTCATGAAGTAATATGTTACTCAATGAGAATAAATTGATGTCTCGAGGTTTTCCCGACTTCCCACAAGACACGTGACTTAGTACACGCAGGGAGAACATAATTATAATTGTCTAAACACGACCTATTTAATGTAGTAGGCCAGTATGGTTAAACTTTCTCTTACATTATTTTCATGAAGTAATATGTTACTCATTGAGAATAAATTGATGTTTCGAGGTTTCTTTCAATTCCCCACAAGACACGTGACTTAGTACACGCAGGGAGAACATAATTGTAATTGTCTTAACATGACCGATTTAATGCAGTATGCCAGTGTTGATAAACCTGCTCTTACGTTATTTTCATGAAGTAATATGTTACTCATTGAGAAGAAATTGATGTTTCGAGGTTCCTCCAATTTTCCACGAGACACGTGACTTAGTACACGCAAGGAGAACATAATTGTAATTAGTAAAAAGTGGGGGAACCAACAAATGTGTGAGTTGTGTTTGGTTCGACCTCGATATCAGCAAAAAGTGAACGATACGAATTGCTGTGATACTGTAGCAGAAGTATTCTGCAAAAATAGAACAATACAAATGTTGCACAATGGTTCACGAAGCCCGCATGATATTTCAGAAATTGCCGAAGGATATTTCATGTGTGCTTTGACGACATGCGTGCGTTGTGAACCATTGTGCAACATTTGTATTGTTCTATTTTTGCAGAATACTTCTGCTACAGTATCACAGCAATTCGTATCGTTCACTTTTTGCTGATATCGAGGTCGAACCAAACACAACTCACACATTTGTTGGTTCCCCCACTTTTTACTAATTGTCCTTTTTTGCTAGTTGTACTCCTACAACTTCATATGTTGCCTATTCACAGAGTGAATCTTGTGAACTCATTATATTATTATGGAAATCTCAGTTTTGTGTGTGCACGAAGCCGAATGCAGACCATAAAATTGCTGATGTTGTAATATAACGCAGGTTACTGGCTCTGTGACTATCAACAACTGAACAAAAACGCTAAACGTTCCGATTGACATGTACACCGCTTTTAGCGGCGATAAGCGATGGGGATTGGCGCCATTGACAAATCTACAATTAGAGACACCAACTCACTTACAATATAGCCATTATTTCTAATACCACATCAAAAACCTTCGTTGAAACTTTTTTCATTCCTGCGTCAATTGACACACGCGTCTGGCGCCAGAACGAAACGAAATTTTCTAGGGTTTTGAGCTACCAGTACACACTACATGTGTCAATTACTGATTGGAGCAATATTCAAACTATTCAATTGTCAGTTTCGTGTGTTTTTGTTTTGGCGCCATTTGGCGTCTGTTCCGAGCCAGACGATAAAATTCGATTTTGAATTTGTGGATCTTTATTTCACATCGGAATATTCAATATCTGTTAACTTGAAACAGTTTGATTGACGATAACTGATATTTTTCCAACTTTGGCGCCAATTGGCGCCAGCGCACAATGCCAACAGAACTTTTTTTTGATTTTCAGATTGAGCATCTTACTTCCCATGTGATAGTTATTTAGTGTACCGAATTTCAGACGATTCCATTGACGCTGTCGTGAGTTTGGGTTTCGGCGCCATCTGGCGCCTGGTTCGAGCGCCAGAAGGAAAATTTCAGTTTTGGAAAAAGATTTTCACACTTTCCACCAAATTATTCAATTTCTATTAGTGTTCAACATTTTAGTTGATGATAAAAAGTGTTTTGCCGTTTTTGGCGCCTATTGGCGCCAGCACCGGGCGCCAATGGTGATGTATTCATCTTATATTTGGCGCGACGGGCTAACTTTTGCATTATAACTCATGTTTCAAATTTCAGCTAAATCGGTTCGGTAGTTTTTCCAATAGTGGTTTTTGGCGCCTATTGGCGCCCGCGCCCGGCGCCAATGAGGAGCTATACATCTCATATTTGGCGCGTCATGCTAAATTTTGCAGTAGAACTCATGTTTCAAATTTCAGCTAAATCGGTTCGATAGTTTTTCCAATAGTCGTTTTTGGCGCCTATTGGCGCCCGCGCCCGGCGCCAGAGATTAGATATAAATTTCATACTTGGCGCGACGAGCTAACTTTTGCCATAGAATAGATGTTTCAAATTTCAGCCAAATTGGTATAGTAGTTTTTCCACTACGATGCGGACAGAATTCCGTGAGGGACGAGGGAGGAGGAACGAGGGACGAGGGAGGAGGGAGGAGGGACGAGGGACGAGGGACGAGTGACGAGGGACGAATTACGGCGGAACTTTCAACAAAGACACGAAACCATAACTCAGGCGAAAACGATCCGATTTGGCTGAAATTTTCACACAATGTTCAATTCGTGATTCTCTAACGTTCTCTCCTTTTAGTTTTCGAAAAAAGGATATGTTTGAAGATTTTTGTTAATTAAAAGGAAAAAACGAGTCCGCAATGGCCAAACCAAAGACAACTCACGCAGAGCGCTTCGCGCTCCGCGCGATTGTCTATCCACGACCTATTTAATGTAGTAGGCCAGTATGGTTAAACTTTCTCTTACATTATTTTCATGAAGTAATATGTTACTCATTGAGAATAAATTGATGTTTCGAGGTTCTTCCCAATTTCCCACGAGACACAAGACTTAGTACACGCAGGGAGAACATAATTGTTAATGTCCAAACACGACCAATTTATTGTAGTAGGCCAGTGTTGATAAACCTGCTCTTACGTTATTTTCATGAAGTAATATGTTACTCATTGAGAAGAAATTGATGTTTCGAGGTTCCTCCCAATTTCCCACGAGACACGTGACTTAGTACACTCAAGGAGAACATAATTGTAATTGTCTATCCACGACCGATATAATGTAGTAGGCCAGTATGGTTAAACCTTCTCTTACATTATTTTTATGAAGTAATATGTTACTCATTGAGAATAAATTGATGTTTCGAGGTTCCTCCCAATTTCCCACAAGACACGTGACTCAGTACACGCAGGGGAAACATAATTATAATTGTCTGAACACGACCGATTAAATGTAGTAGGCCAGTATGGTTAAACCTTCTCTTACATTATTTTCATAAAATAATATTTTACTCATTGAGAATAAATTGATGTTTCGAGGTTCTTCCCAATTTCCCACGAGACACAAGACTTAGTACACGCAGGGAGAACATAATTGTTAATGATTAGGTTAATGTGCTCAGTTAGAGATGTACTCAAAACCGTTTCGACCCTGATTCAATTATATACCAGCTTTCTTATAATCAAGTATACCAGCTTTCGAGCTTGAAATGTGCAATGAAGTTAGAGCAATGTTCATTTCTCTCAATTCTCCGCTAGAAGACGGTCAGTAAGTCTTTTCGTCCTGTTTTCATTTTCTCAGAGGGGTTCAACTGATGATGACCCAACCCTCTGAGAAAACCCAAAACCGTCTTGAATCAGGGTCGAAACGGTTTTGAGTACATCTCTAACTGAGCACATTAACCTAATCATACCACCATCCAAAAGTCCTAGTGACACAATTATATTTTGTTCAAATAAAATAACCTAATATAAATTCAAAAGCGTGTTTCCCTCGAGTTGGTTTGGCGAAATCGCCCCACTGCCTTCCACCATTTAACATGGTAAGGTGGAAACACGTATACCAGCTTTCGAGCTTGAAATGTGCAATGAAGTTAGAGCAATGTTCATTTCTCTCAATTCTCCGCTAGAAGACGGTCAGTAAGTCTTTTCGTCCTGTTTTCATTTTCTCAGAGGGGTTCAACTGATGATGACCCAACCCTCTGAGAAAACCCAAAACCGTCTTGAATCAGGGTCGAAACGGTTTTGAGTACATCTCTAACTGAGCACATTAACCTAATCATACCACCATCCAAAAGTCCTAGTGACACAATTATATTTTGTTCAAATAAAATAACCTAATATAAATTCAAAAGCGTGTTTCCCTCGAGTTGGTTTGGCGACATCGCCCCACTGCCTTCCACCATTTAACATGGTAAGGTGGAAACACGTATACCAGCTTTCGAGCTTGAAATGTGCAATGAAGTTAGAGCAATGTTCATTTCTCTCAATTCTCCGCTAGAAGACGGTCAGTAAGTCTTTTCGTCCTGTTTTCATTTTCTCAGAGGGGTTCAACTGATGATGACCCAACCCTCTGAGAAAACCCAAAACCGTCTTGAATCAGGGTCGAAACGGTTTTGAGTACATCTCTAACTGAGCACATTAACCTAATCATACCACCATCCAAAAGTCCTAGTGACACAATTATATTTTGTTCAAATAAAATAACCTAATATAAATTCAAAAGCGTGTTTCCCTCGAGTTGGTTTGGCGAAATCGCCCCACTGCCTTCCACCATTTAACATGGTAAGGTGGAAACACGTATACCAGCTTTCGAGCTTGAAATGTGCAATGAAGTTAGAGCAATGTTCATTTCTCTCAATTCTCCGCTAGAAGACGGTCAGTAAGTCTTTTCGTCCTGTTTTCATTTTCTCAGAGGGGTTCAACTGATGATGACCCAACCCCTCTGAGAAAACCCAAAACCGTCTTGAATCAGGGTCGAAACGGTTTTGAGTACATCTCTAACTGAGCACATTAACCTAATCATACCATCATCCAAAAGTCCTAGTGACACAATTATATTTTGTTCAAATAAAATAACCTAATATAAATTCAAAAGCGTGTTTCCCTCGAGTTGGTTTGGCGAAATCGCCCCACTGCCTTCCACCATTTAACATGGTAAGGTGGAAACACGTATACCAGCTTTCGAGCTTGAAATGTGCAATGAAGTTAGAGCAATGTTCATTTCTCTCAATTCTCCGCTAGAAGACGGTCAGTAAGTCTTTTCGTCCTGTTTTCATTTTTCTCAGAGGGGTTCAACTGATGATGACCCAACCCTCTGAGAAAACCCAAAACCGTCTTGAATCAGGGTCGAAACGGTTTTGAGTACATCTCTAACTGAGCACATTAACCTAATCATACCACCATCCAAAAGTCCTAGTGACACAATTATATTTTGTTCAAATAAAATAACCTAATATAAATTCAAAAGCGTGTTTCCCTCGAGTTGGTTTGGCGAAATCGCCCCACTGCCTTCCACCATTTAACATGGTAAGGTGGAAACACGTATACCAGCTTTCGAGCTTGAAATGTGCAATGAAGTTAGAGCAATGTTCATTTCTCTCAATTCTCCGCTAGAAGACGGTCAGTAAGTCTTTTCGTCCTGTTTTCATTTTCTCAGAGGGGTTCAACTGATGATGACCCAACCCTCTGAGAAAACCCAAAACCGTCTTGAATCAGGGTCGAAACGGTTTTGAGTACATCTCTAACTGAGCACATTAACCTAATCATACCACCATCCAAAAGTCCTAGTGACACAATTATATTTTGTTCAAATAAAATAACCTAATATAAATTCAAAAGCGTGTTTCCCTCGAGTTGGTTTGGCGAAATCGCCCCACTGCCTTCCACCATTTAACATGGTAAGGTGGAAACACGTATACCAGCTTTCGAGCTTGAAATGTGCAATGAAGTTAGAGCAATGTTCATTTCTCTCAATTCTCCGCTAGAAGACGGTCAGTAAGTCTTTTCGTCCTGTTTTCATTTTCTCAGAGGGGTTCAACTGATGATGACCCAACCCTCTGAGAAAACCCAAAACCGTCTTGAATCAGGGTCGAAACGGTTTTGAGTACATCTCTAACTGAGCACATTAACCTAATCATACCACCATCCAAAAGTCCTAGTGACACAATTATATTTTGTTCAAATAAAATAACCTAATATAATTGTTAATGTCAAACACGACCAATTTATTGTAGTAGGCCAGTGTTGATAAACCAGCTCTTACGTCATTTTCATGAAGTAATATGTTACTCATTGAGAATAAATTGATGTCTCGAGGTTTTTCCCGACTTCCCACAAGACACGTGACTTAGTACACGCAGGGAGAACATAATTATAATTGTCTAAACACGACCTATTTAATGTAGTAGGCCAGTATGGTTAAACTTTCTCTTACATTATTTTCATGAAGTAATATGTTACTCATTGAGAATAAATTGATGTTTCGAGGTTCTTCCCAATTTCCCACGAGACACAAGACTTAGTACACGCAGGGAGAACATAATTGTTAATGTCCAAACACGACCAATTTATTGTAGTAGGCCAGTGTTGATAAACCTGCTCTTACGTTATTTTCATGAAGTAATATGTTACTCATTGAGAAGAAATTGATGTTTCGAGGTTCCTCCCAATTTCCCACGAGACACGTGACTTAGTACACGCAAGGAGAACATAATTGTAATTAGTAAAAAGTGGGGGAACCAACAAATGTGTGAGTTGTGTTTGGTTCGACCTCGATATCAGCAAAAAGTGAACGATACGAATTGCTGTGATACTGTAGCAGAAGTATTCTGCAAAAATAGAACAATACAAATGTTGCACAATGGTTCACGAAGCCCGCATGATATTTCAGAAATTGCCGAAGGGTATTTCATGTGTGCTTTGACGACATGCGTGCGTTGTGAACCATTGTGCAACATTTGTATTGTTCTATTTTTGCAGAATACTTCTGCTACAGTATCACAGCAATTCGTATCGTTCACTTTTTGCTGATATCGAGGTCGAACCAAACACAACTCACACATTTGTTGGTTCCCCCACTTTTTACTAATTGTCCTTTTTTGCTAGTTGTACTCCTACAACTTCATATGTTGCCTATTCACAGAGTGAATCTTGTGAACTCATTATATTATTATGGAAATCTCAGTTTTGTGTGTGCACGAAGCCGAATGCAGACCATAAAATTGCTGATGTTGTAATATAACGCAGGTTACTGGCTCTGTGACTATCAACAACTGAACAAAAACGCTAAACGTTCCGATTGACATGTACACCGCTTTTAGCGGCGATAAGCGATGGGATTGGCGCCATTGACAAATCTACAATTAGAGACACCAACTCACTTACAATATAGCCATTATTTCTAATACCACATCAAAAACCTTCGTTGAAACTTTTTTCATTCCTGCGTCAATTGACACACGCGTCTGGCGCCAGAACGAAACGAAATTTTCTAGGGTTTTGAGCTACCAGTACACACTACATGTGTCAATTACTGATTGGAGCAATATTCAAACTATTCAATTGTCAGTTTCGTGTGTTTTTGTTTTGGCGCCATTTGGCGTCTGTTCCGAGCCAGACGATAAAATTCGATTTGAATTTGTGGATCTTTATTTCACATCGGAATATTCAATATGTTGTGTGGCAACACACCAGTCTATTTCATACCTGTTTTAACATGTAAACTGTTTAGCATATTCGCGCGCGACACGTTACTTTACACGTGCGCGCGCGAATATGCTAAACAGTTTACATGTTAAAACAGGTATGAAATAGACTGGTGTGTTGCCACACAACACCTCCCTTTTTTTTAAGAACTACATTATGGGGAGATGCAAAATCATTAAATACAAAGAATCGGCTGTAGACAGCTTCGGCTTCAAATAAGAATCTTCGCTGTAGACAGCTTCAGCTGGATGGATCAAAACGGACCACTGGACGGCGTCTTCTTCCGGATCTTCTCGGTTGGAACACGGCTGGTGGTTCCTCGACATTCACAACACGATCAATGCCTTGGTGGCGGTTATTCCCATCCACGGGAGCGTCGTTCGCATCACTCACTTCAAACGTGTCCATCATGATCTCCAACCAACGAGATTCATTGTCCGAATGGACAAGTTCCTTCTCTTCCACAGATTTAATCTGGTTTGCATGCCTCATCATACAAATACCATCAACAAGAATCTTGTAATTGACAAAACCCATCTGTGCAATCACTTCTCCATGCTTCCACGTCCAATTCAGGTTTCGATAAACTTTCACCATGACCTGATCACCCTTTTTGTACGTTCTCGATTTTGCACCATGTTTTCTATTGAACTGATGTTCGACTCTCATCTGGGAATCACTTTCCTTGACGCCCACGTCATTCTTAGGAACGAGCAAACTCAACGATGTTCTCAATTTTCTTCCAAGGAACACCTCAGCTGGTGACTTATTCTCAAGCATCCTACTTGGAGTTGATCTGTACTTCAACAGAAAAGTATTCAGCATACTTTCAGTCGCCGCCTCCTCCCCTTTTAGCTTCCTGAGTGATCTCTTCAATGTATCAACAAATCTCTCTGCTTGACCATTCGACTGGGGATGATATGGTGCTGTACGAACATGTTCAATGCCGTTTTCTTCACACATAACTTTGAATTCATCAGATGTGAACTGAGTTCCATTGTCACTCACAACAGTTTCTGGCATACCGAATCTTGCAAACATACTCATGAGCATCTTCACTGTGTTTCTCGCCGTAATGGTCTTCATAGTCACAATTTCTGGCCACTTGCTCAATGCATCCACTACCACAAAGTAGAAAACACCATCCATTGGACCGGCGAAATCAATGTGAATTCTCTGCCACACCCTATCGGGTACTGGCCATGTTTTCAAGGGAACTTTAGCCAATGTCTTTCCGTGCTTTTGACAAGCTTCACACTTTTTGACCAACGTTTCACAATCATCATCAAGATTTGGCCAATAGACTAGACTTCGAGCTAGACCTTTCATTCTACAAATTCCAGGATGTCCAACATGCATTTCCTTCAAGACTGCCTTTCTGAGTTCGCTCGGAACCACAACTCTGTCTTCTGTCATCAGACAATCTTTCACAACTGACAATGTAGCATTCTTTCTGTAATACGGTTGCAATTCTTCAGAAATCACCTTTGGCCATCGGTTATCACGTACACACTTCACGACCTTTCTCAAGACAGGATCTCGCTTTGTACTAATACAAATATCATCTGCAGTCACCGAAGTTTCCTGATTCTCTCAGAGAACACAGCTCGCACTTCTGTCTCAACGGAGGCTACAACCACGTCTTCCTCAGTTGTGGGATACCTCTGAATCATGCGAGATAGACCATCAGCTTGTCCAAAATCGTTCGTGTTCACATAACTGATCTCAAAATCATATCCAAGCAACAGCGTTGCCCAACGCATCAACCTGTTTGCTGAATGAACTGGAACACCTTTCTTACTACCGAAGATTGCCAACAACGGTTTGTGATCGGTCAACAATTTGAACTTTCGTCCAAATATGTATTTGTGGAACTTCTTCACAGCAAATATCAATCCCAACGCTTCTTTCTCAATCTCAGAATAGTTCTTCTCAGCCGTAGTCAACGACCTTGCTGCATGACATATGGGTTTTTCCGAACCGTCAGCGAACTTGTGACAGATCACTGCACCAATGCCGTAATCACAAGCGTCAGCAGCCACTATGATCTCTTGCCTTGGATCATAATGCGTGAGATTTAGGTCACTTGCCAAAATGTCTTTCAGTTTCTCGAACGCTTCCTGCTGCTCACTTTTCCACTCCCAACTTCTATCCTTGACCATCAACTCATCAAGTGGTCCTCGCAGCGATTTTCATACTAGGAATGAAACTTCCGTAGTGAGTGATCATGCCCAGAAACGACCTCAACTCACTCTCATTCACTGGTTCAATCATGTTCTTGATTGGCTTGATCTTCTCTGGATTCGGTCTTCTACCATTCCGATCAACAATGAATCCCAGAAATGGAATTTCAGGTTGCGCAAACGAGCATTTCTCCAATCGCACACGGAATCCATACTCCATAATCCGCTCGAACAACGCTTCGATATTCTCATTATGCTCTTCCAACGTTGTCCCAACAACAATGACATCATCGAGATAACAAGTCACTCCTTTCAATCCAGAACACATCTTATGCATTAATCTTTGAAAAATCGCCGGTGCTGTTTTGATACCAAACGGCAACCTGTTGTACCTGAACAACCCACGATGTGTGTTGATCACAACCAGTGACTTTGACTCATCCGACAACTCCACTTGCAGATATGCATCTGAGAAATCTATCTGTGAGAACACCGTGCCACCATTCAATGAAGCAAATATGTCTTCTGGTAACGGTAACGGATACTCACAATCTTCCAAAGCTTTGTTCAGACCAGTCGAGAAATCAACACAGACTCTGATCTTTCCATTAGCCTTTTTCACACAAACTATAGGAGCAGCCCACTCACTGTGGGAGATTGGCTCAATCACTTGCATCCCAATCAATCTGTCCAACTCCTTCTCGACTGTTTCCACAGCTGCATGAGGAATGGGCCTCTTCTTGATGTACACTGTGTTGGCCTCTTTCATAAGTCTCAACTCGGCCTTCTCTTTCACACATCTACCCAATCCTTCTTCAAAAACAGGACCAAACTTCGTCTTAAGCTCTTCAACCAATGAACTTCCTTTCTGAACTGCGTTCACTATCATCATCTCAAGATAATGTGCCATCGATTCGTTCTGTTGAATCCACTCGAGTCCCATCAAACTAGCTCTTGGTGTTATGTAGGCATAACCCGAACCGAAAACACCTCGAATGTTGAAATCACATTTCAATTTTCCCTGTATAGCCATGGTACCGCCACTTGCGTCACGTACTTTCACATCGGACTTTTCCAATGTCGGTTCACCCATTTGTTTCCATTCAGTGATATTCATCAACGTGATATCAGAACCGGTATCCAACTGGAACTCAACTGGGTAACCATTCACTTCGACTTCCAGGTACTTGCGTACAGAATTCACTTCTACGCTCTCTGTCTCTGTTTTGCCAATAACAGCGACTTGATTACATTGACGGTTGCCTCGGGACTGCGACCTGGTCTGACTTTTCAAAGAAGACAATTTGTCACAGAACTGTTCTTTATGTCCTTTGCCTTTACATTTCTTGCACGACCACTTTGGTTTCCGACAACTGTTTGCTCGGTGACCACTCATACCACAGTTCCAGCACTCATACTTGACTTGCTCACGACCTCTGCTACCGTATGACTTCACTTCATTCACTTGATGAGAGCTATTCTCAACCATCTTGGCTTCTCGTTTGATGTTCATCCATGTGTCACACTCCTTGTACAAGTCTCTCAATGTAACACTCTTTTTATCTGCATATTGTCTATCCAGATACATGAGAAGTCTCGTTTTCAAGTCGCTATCTCTGCTTGACTTCAATCCAGACACCCAAAACAATGCCTTCAAGCCATCTTTGTCAAGCTCTTGGAGTTTAGCTCTTTCACACTGCTCATTCACACGACCAGTGTACTCCATATAGTCTTCTGAATCCTTCTTTCCAAGTTTCAGACAGTTGTATCTCTCCGTAAACACGGATGTCTTGACATCAAACATCTCCCTCAGGATCTCAATAGTCTCATCAAAGACTAGATCAGCAGTGGTCTTGGGCAAAATATGACTCTTGTAACGATCGAAAACTTCATTCGACAGCTTGCCAACCAACAATCTCACTTTAGATTTGTCATCCAAGAGGGCACCGTCCACAGTGAACACCTCACCAAATCGATCATACCAACGCGAGAATGTCAGATCACTTTCAGGATCAAACACAAAGGTTGTAAGCCTTGCATTCAAGTCACTCATCAATCTTGCTGCAGTTGTTATTGGAGAACCAACATGCGTACCACTACGATCATCTTGAACATTAGCAACACCACTCTGGAGAAGTCTCAACTGATCTCTTTGCAAATCCATCTGCTCTTGCTGAAGTCTCATTCTCTCTTCTTGTTGTTCTTGCTGAACTCTCATTCTCTCTTCTTGCTGTTTCATTTGCTGTTGCTGACCTTGCAACAGCTCAACAAGCGTTTCATACATCCTTTCCGCCATTCTGCTTCACTCAATACCAGCCACAGTATTATCGTTCACAGAGAATCCTAGATTTGGTGAAACCAACACCGAATGTTCTCTCATAGACCAAAAACAATGGTCAATCACTACCTTCACACAGGCTTGTCCTCACTGCAATCACTCCACACAAGAGCTCTTTTGCTATCCTGATCGCCAATTATGTTGTATCCTTAGCCAAAGGATGAACACAATAATTTCCACAACTATCAACAGGGAGAAGAGAAGAGAATTTTAACATGAGAGTTTTAACATGTAAACTGTTTAGCATATTCGCGCGCGCACGTGTAAAGTAACGTGTCGCGCTTTTCGTCTATCGTTAGTATTGTTTCGTCTGCCGACTAATAAAGCTCATCTCATCCTGATCGCCAATTATGTTGTATCCTTAGCCAAAGGATGAACACAATAATTTCCACAACTATCAACAGGGAGAAGAGAAGAGAAGAACCGCTTTATTAGTCGGCAGACGAAACAATACTAACGATAGACGAAAAGCGCGACACGTTACTTTACACGTGCGCGCGCGAATATGCTAAACAGTTTACATGTTAAAACAGGTATGAAATAGACTGGTGTGTTGCCACACAACACAATATCTGTTAACTTGAAACAGTTTGATTGACGATAACTGATATTTTTCCAACTTTGGCGCCAATTGGCGCCAGCGCACAATGCCAACAGAACTTTTTTTTGATTTTCAGATTGAGCATCTTACTTCCCATGTGATAGTTATTTAGTGTACCGAATTTCAGACGATTCCATTGACGCTGTCGTGAGTTTGGGTTTCGGCGCCATCTGGCGCCTGGTTCGAGCGCCAGAAGGAAAATTTCAGTTTTGGAAAAAGATTTTCACACTTTCCACCAAATTATTCAATTTCTATTAGTGTTCAACATTTTAGTTGATGATAAATAGTGTTTTGCCGTTTTTGGCGCCTATTGGCGCCAGCGCCGGGCGCCAATGGTGATGTTTTCATCTTATATTTGGCGCGACGGGCTAACTTTTGCATTATAACTCATGTTTCAAATTTCAGCTAAATCGGTTCGGTAGTTTTTCCAATAGTGGTTTTTGGCGCCTATTGGCGCCCGCGCCCGGCGCCAATGAGGAGCTATACATCTCATATTTGGCGCGTCATGCTAAATTTTGCAGTAGAACTCATGTTTCAAATTTCAGCTAAATCGGTTCGATAGTTTTTCCAATAGTCGTTTTTGGCGCCTATTGGCGCCCGCGCCCGGCGCCAGAGATTAGATATAAATTTCATACTTGGCGCGACGAGCTAACTTTTGCCATAGAATAGATGTTTCAAATTTCAGCCCAAATTGGTATAGTAGTTTTTCCACTACGATGCGGACAGAATTCCGTGAGGGACGAGGGAGGAGGAACGAGGAACGAGGGAGGAGGGAGGAGGGACGAGGACGAGGGACGAGTGACGAGGGACGAATTACGGCGGAACTTTTCAACAACGACACGAAATCATAACTCAGGCGAAAACGATCCGATTTGGCTGAAATTTTCACACAATGTTCAATTCGTGATTCTCTAACGTTCTCTCCTTTTAGTTTTCGAAAAAAGGATATGTTTGAAGATTTTGTTAATTAAAAGGAAAAAACGAGTCCGCAATGGCCAAACCAAAGACAACTCACGCAGAGCGCTTCGCGCTCCGCGCGATTGTCTATCCACGACCTATTTAATGTAGTAGGCCAGTATGGTTAACTTTCTCTTACATTATTTTCATGAAGTAATATGTTACTCATTGAGAATAAATTGATGTTTCGAGGTTCTTCCCAATTTCCCACGAGACACAAGACTTAGTACACGCAGGGAGAACATAATTGTTAATGTCCAAACACGACCAATTTATTGTAGTAGGCCAGTGTTGATAAACCTGCTCTTACGTTATTTTCATGAAGTAATATGTTACTCATTGAGAAGAAATTGATGTTTCGAGGTTCCTCCCAATTTCCCACGAGACACGTGACTTAGTACACGCAAGGAGAACATAATTGTAATTGTCTATCCACGACCGATATAATGTAGTAGGCCAGTATGGTTAAACCTTCTCTTACATTATTTTTATGAAGTAATATGTTACTCATTGAGAATAAATTGATGTTTCGAGGTTCTCCCAATTTCCCACAAGACACGTGACTCAGTACACGCAGGGGAAACATAATTATAATTGTCTGAACACGACCGATTAAATGTAGTAGGCCAGTATGGTTAAACCTTCTCTTACATTATTTTCATAAAATAATATTTTACTCATTGAGAATAAATTGATGTTTCGAGGTTCTTCCCAATTTCCCACGAGACACAAGACTTAGTACACGCAGGAAGAACATAATTGTTAATGTCCAAACACGACCAATTATTGTAGTAGGCCAGTGTTGATAAACCTGCTCTTACGTTATTTTCATGAAGTAATATGTTACTCATTGAGAATAAATTGATGTTTCGAGGTTCTTCCCAATTTCCCACGAGACACAAGACTTAGTACACGCAGGGAGAACATAATTGTTAATGTCCAAACACGACCAATTTATTGTAGTAGGCCAGTGTTGATAAACCAGCTCTTACGTCATTTTCATGAAGTAATATGTTACTCATTGAGAATAAATTGATGTCTCGAGGTTTTTCCCGACTTCCCACAAGACACGTGACTTAGTACACGCAGGGAGAACAAAATTAAAATTGTCTAAACACGACCTATTTAATGTAGTAGGCCAGTATGGTTAAACTTTCTCTTACATTATTTTCATGAAGTAATATGTTACTCATTGAGAATAAATTGATGTTTCGAGGTTTTTCCCAATTTCCCACGAGACACAAGACTTAGTACACGCAGGGAGAACATAATTGTTAATGTCCAAACACGACCAATTTATTGTAGTAGGCCAGTGTTGATAAACCTGCTCTTACGTTATTTTCATGAAGTAATATGTTACTCATTGAGAAGAAATTGATGTTTCGAGGTTCCTCCCAATTTCCCACGAGACACGTGACTTAGTACACGCAAGGAGAGCATAATTGTAATTGTCTATCCACGACCGATATAATGTAGTAGTCCAGTATGGTTAAACCTTCTCTTACATTATTTTTATGAAGTAATATGTTACTCATTGAGAATAAATTGATGTTTCGAGGTTCCTCCCAAGTTCCCACAAGACACGTGACTCAGTACACGCAGGGGAAACATAATTATAATTGTCTGAACACGACCGATTAAATGTAGTAGGCCAGTATGGTTAAACCTTCTCTTACATTATTTTCATAAAATAATATTTTAATCATTGAGAATAAATTGATGTTTCGAGGTTCTTCCCAATTTCCCACGAGACACAAGACTTAGTACACGCAGGGAGAACATAATTGTTAATGTCCAAACACGACCAATTTATTGTAGTAGGCCAGTGTTGATAAACCAGCTCTTACGTCATTTTCATGAAGTAATATGTTACTCATTGAGAATAAATTGATGTCTCGAGGTTTTTCCCGACTTCCCACAAGACACGTGACTTAGTACAAGCAGGGAGAACATAATTATAATTGTCTAAACACGACCTATTTAATGTAGTAGGCCAGTATGGTTAAACTTTCTCTTACATTATTTTCATGAAGTAATATGTTACTCATTGAGAATAAATTGATGTTTCGAGGTTCTTCCCAATTTCCCACGAGATACAAGACTTAGTACACGCAGGGAGAACATAATTGTTAATGTCCAAACACGACCAATTTATTGTAGTAGGCCAGTGTTGATAAACCAGCTCTTACGTCATTTTCATGAAGTAATATGTTACTCATTGAGAATAAATTGATGTCTCGAGGTTTTTCCCGACTTCCCACAAGACACGTGACTTAGTACAAGCAGGGAGAACATAATTATAATTGTCTAAACACGACCTATTTAATGTAGTAGGCCAGTATGGTTAAACTTTCTCTTACATTATTTTTATGAAGTAATATGTTACTCATTGAGAAGAAATTGATGTTTCGAGGTTCCTCTTAATTTCCCACGAGACACGTGACTTAGTACACGCAAGGAGAACATAATTGTAATTGTCTATCCACGACCGATATAGTGTAGTAGGCCAGTATGGTTAAACCTTCTCTTACATTATTTTTATGAAGTAATATGTTACTCATTGAGAATGAATTGATGTTTCGAGGTTCCTCCCAATTCCCCACGAGACACGTGAATTAGTACACGCAGGGAGAACATAATTGTAATTGTCTTAACATGACCGATTTGTAGTAGGCCAGTGTTGATAAACCTGATCTTACGTTATTTTCATGAAGTTATATGTTACTCATTGAGAATAAATTGATGTCTCGAGGTTTTTCCAAATTTCCCACGAGACACGTGACTTAGTACACGCAGGGAAAACATAATTGTAATTGTCTTAACATGACCTATTTAATGTAGTAGGCCAGTATGGTTAAACTTTCTCTTACATTATTTTCATGAAGTAATATGTTACTCATTGAGAATAAATTAATGTCTCGAGGTTTTTCCCGACTTCCCACAAGACACGTGACTTGGTACACGCAGGGAGAACATAATTATAATTGTCTAAACACGACCTATTCAATGTAGTAGGCCAGTATGGTTAAACCTTCTCTTACATTATTTTTATGAAGTAATATGTTACTCATTGAGAATAAATTGATGTTTCGAGGTTCCTCCCAATTTTCCACGAGACACGTGACTTAGTACACGCAGGGAGAACATAATTGTAATTGTCTAAACATGACCGATATAATGTAGTAGGCCAGTGTGGACAAACCTTCTCTTACGTTATTTTCATGAAATGATATTTCACTCATTGAGAATAAATTGATGTTTCGAGGTTCCTCCCAATTTTCCACGAAACACGTGACTTAGTACACGCAGGGAGAACATAATTGTAATTGTCTAAACATGACCGATTTAATGTAGTACGCCAGTATGGTTAAACTTTCTCTTACATTATGTTCATGAAGTAATATGTTACTCATTGAGAATAAATTGATGTCTCGGGGTTTTTCCCGACTTCCCACAAGACACGTGACTTAGTACACGCAGGGAGAACATAATTGTAATTGTCTAAACATAACCGATATAATGTAGTAGGCCAGTGTTGACAAACCTTCTCTTACGTTATGTTCATGAAATGATATTTCACTCATTGAGAATAAATTGATGTTTCGAGGTTCCTCCCAATTTCCCACGAGACACAAGACTCAGTACACGCAGGGAGAACATAATTGTAATTGTCTAAACATGACCGATATAATGTAGTAGGCCAGTGTTGACAAACCTTCTCTTACGTTATTTTCATGAAATGATATTTCACTCATTGAGAATAAATTGATGTTTCGAGGTTCCTCCCAATTTCCCACGAGACACGTGACTTAGTACACGCAGGGAGAACATACTTGTAATTGTCTTAACATGACCGATTTAATGTAGTAGGCCAGTGGTGATAAACCTGCTCTTACGTTCTTTTCATGAAATAATATGTTACTCATTGAGAATAAATTGATGTCTCGAGGTTTTTCCCGATTTCCCACACGACACGTGACTTAATACACGCAGGAAGAACATAATTGTAATTGTCCTAACATGACCGATTTGAAGCAATAGGACAGTGTTGATAAACCTGCTCTTACGTTATTTTCATGAAGTAATATGTTACTCATTGAGAATAAATTGATGTTTCGAGGTTCCTTTCAATTTCCCACGAGACACGTGACTTAGTACACGCAGGGAGAACATAATTGTAATTGTCTTAACATGACCGATTTAATGTAGTAGGCCAGTATGGTTAAACTTTCTCTTACATTATTTTTATGAAGTAATATGTTACTCATTGAGAATAAATTGATGTTTCGGGGTGCCTCCCAATTTTCCACGAGACACGTGACTTAGTACACGCAGGGAGAACATAATTATAATTGTCTAAACACGACCTATTCAATGTAGTAGGCCAGTATGGTTAAACCTTCTCTTACATTATTTTTATGAAGTAATATGTTACTCATTGAGAATAAATTGATGTTTCGAGGTTCCTCCCAATTTTCCACGAGACACGTGACTTAGTACACGCAGGGAAAACATAATTGTAATTGTCTAAACATGACCGATATAATGTAGTAGGCCAGTGTTGACAAACCTTCTCTTACGTTATTTTCATGAAATGATATTTCACTCATTGAGAATAAATTGATGTTTCGAGGTTCCTCCCAATTTTCCACGAAACACGTGACTTAGTACACGCAGGGAGAACATAATTGTAATTGTCTAAACATGACCGATTTAATGTAGTACGCCAGTATGGTTAAACTTTCTCTTACATTATGTTCATGAAGTAATATGTTACTCATTGAGAATAAATTGATGTCTCGGGGTTTTTCCCGACTTCCCACAAGACACGTGACTTAGTACACGCAGGGAGAACATAATTGTAATTGTCTAAACATAACCGATATAATGTAGTAGGCCAGTGTTGACAAACCTTCTCTTACGTTATGTTCATGAAATGATATTTCACTCATTGAGAATAAATTGATGTTTCGAGGTTCCTCCCAATTTCCCACGAGACACAAGACTCAGTACACGCAGGGAGAACATAATTGTAATTGTCTAAACATGACCGATATAATGTAGTAGGCCAGTGTTGACAAACCTTCTCTTACGTTATTTTCATGAAATGATATTTCACTCATTGAGAATAAATTGATGTTTCGAGGTTCCTCCCAATTTCCCACGAGACACGTGACTTAGTACACGCAGGGAGAACATACTTGTAATTGTCTTAACATGACCGATTTAATGTAGTAGGCCAGTGGTGATAAACCTGCTCTTACGTTCTTTTCATGAAATAATATGTTACTCATTGAGAATAAATTGATGTCTCGAGGTTTTTCCCGATTTCCCACACGACACGTGACTTAATACACGCAGGAAGAACATAATTGTAATTGTCCTAACATGACCGATTTGAAGCAATAGGACAGTGTTGATAAACCTGCTCTTACGTTATTTTCATGAAGTAATATGTTACTCATTGAGAATAAATTGATGTTTCGAGGTTCCTTCCAATTTCCCACGAGACACGTGACTTAGTACACGCAGGGAGAACATAATTGTAATTGTCTTAACATGACCGATTTAATGTAGTAGGCCAGTATGGTTAAACTTTCTCTTACATTATTTTTATGAAGTAATATGTTACTCATTGAGAATAAATTGATGTTTCGGGGTGCCTCCCAATTTTCCACGAGACACGTGACTTAGTACATGCAGGGAGAACATAATTGTAATTGTCTAAACATGACCGATATAATGTAGTAGGCCAGTGTTGACAAACCTTCTCTTACGTTATTTTCATGAAATGATATTTCACTCATTGAGAATAAATTTATGTTTCGAGGTTCCTCCCAATTTCCCACGAGACACGTGACTCAGTACACGCAGGGGAAACATAATTGTAATTGTCTGAACACGACCGATTAAATGTAGTAGGCCAGTATGGTTAAACCTTCTCTTACATTATTTTCATAAATAATGTTTTACTCATTGAGAATAAATTGATGTGTCGAGGTTTTTTTCGGATTTCTCACAAGACACGTCACTTAGTACACGCAGGGAGAACATAATTGTAATTGTCTTAACATGACCGATTTAATGTAGTAGGCCAGTATGGTTAAACTTTCTCTTACATTATTTTCATGAAGTAATATGTTACTCATTGAGAATAAATTGATGTTTCGAGGTTCCTTCCAATTTCCCACGAGACACGTGACTTAGTACACGCAGGGAGAACATAATTGTAATTGTCTTAACATGACCGATTTAATGTAGTAGGCCAGTATGGTTAAACTTTCTCTTACATTATTTTTATGAAGTAATATGTTACTCATTGAGAATAAATTGATGTTTCGGGGTGCCTCCCAATTTTCCACGAGACACGTGACTCAGTACACGCAGGGGAAACATAATTGTAATTGTCTGAACACGACCGATTAAATGTAGTAGGCCAGTATGGTTAAACCTTCTCTTACATTATTTTCATAAATAATGTTTTACTCATTGAGAATAAATTGATGTGTCGAGGTTTTTTTCGGATTTCTCACAAGACACGTCACTTAGTACACGCAGGGAGAACATACTTGTAATTGTCTTAACATGACCGATTTAATGTAGTAGGCCAGTGTTGATAAACCTGCTCTTACGTTATTTTCATGAAGTAATATGTTACTCATTGAGAATAAATTGATGTTTCGAGGTTCCTTCCAATTTCCCACGAGACACGTGACTTAGTACACGCAGGGAGAACATAATTGTAATTGTCTTAACATGACCGATTTAATGTAGTAGGCCAGTATGGTTAAACTTTCTCTTACATTATTTTTATGAAGTAATATGTTACTCATTGAGAATAAATTGATGTTTCGGGGTGCCTCCCAATTTTCCACGAGACACGTGACTTAGTACACGCAGGGAAAACATAATTGTAATTGTCTTAACATGACCTATTTAATGTAGTAGGCCAGTATGGTTAAACTTTCTCTTACATTATTTTCATGAAGTAATATGTTACTCATTGAGAATAAATTAATGTCTCGAGGTTTTTCCCGACTTCCCACAAGACACGTGACTTGGTACACGCAGGGAGAACATAATTATAATTGTCTAAACACGACCTATTCAATGTAGTAGGCCAGTATGGTTAAACCTTCTCTTACATTATTTTTATGAAGTAATATGTTACTCATTGAGAATAAATTGATGTTTCGAGGTTTCTCCCAATTTTCCACGAGACACGTGACTTAGTACACGCAGGGAAAACATAATTGTAATTGTCTAAACATGACCGATATAATGTAGTAGGCCAGTGTTGACAAACCTTCTCTTACGTTATTTTCATGAAATGATATTTCACTCATTGAGAATAAATTGATGTTTCGAGGTTCCTCCCAATTTTCCACGAAACACGTGACTTAGTACACGCAGGGAGAACATAATTGTAATTGTCTAAACATGACCGATTTAATGTAGTACGCCAGTATGGTTAAACTTTCTCTTACATTATGTTCATGAAGTAATATGTTACTCATTGAGAATAAATTGATGTCTCGGGGTTTTTCCCGACTTCCCACAAGACACGTGACTTAGTACACGCAGGGAGAACATAATTGTAATTGTCTAAACATAACCGATATAATGTAGTAGGCCAGTGTTGACAAACCTTCTCTTACGTTATGTTCATGAAATGATATTTCACTCATTGAGAATAAATTGATGTTTCGAGGTTCCTCCCAATTTCCCACGAGACACAAGACTCAGTACACGCAGGGAGAACATAATTGTAATTGTCTAAACATGACCGATATAATGTAGTAGGCCAGTGTTGACAAACCTTCTCTTACGTTATTTTCATGAAATGATATTTCACTCATTGAGAATAAATTGATGTTTCGAGGTTCCTCCCAATTTCCCACGAGACACGTGACTTAGTACACGCAGGGAGAACATACTTGTAATTGTCTTAACATGACCGATTTAATGTAGTAGGCCAGTGGTGATAAACCTGCTCTTACGTTCTTTTCATGAAATAATATGTTACTCATTGAGAATAAATTGATGTCTCGAGGTTTTTCCCGATTTCCCACACGACACGTGACTTAATACACGCAGGAAGAACATAATTGTAATTGTCCTAACATGACCGATTTGAAGCAATAGGACAGTGTTGATAAACCTGCTCTTACGTTATTTTCATGAAGTAATATGTTACTCATTGAGAATAAATTGATGTTTCGAGGTTCCTTCCAATTTCCCACGAGACACGTGACTTAGTACACGCAGGGAGAACATAATTGTAATTGTCTTAACATGACCGATTTAATGTAGTAGGCCAGTATGGTTAAACTTTCTCTTACATTATTTTTATGAAGTAATATGTTACTCATTGAGAATAAATTGATGTTTCGGGGTGCCTCCCAATTTTCCACGAGACACGTGACTTAGTACACGCAGGGAGAACATAATTGTAATTGTCTAAACATGACCGATATAATGTAGTAGGCCAGTGTTGACAAACCTTCTCTTACGTTATTTTCATGAAATGATATTTCACTCATTGAGAATAAATTTATGTTTCGAGGTTCCTCCCATTTTCCCACGAGACACAAGACTCAGTACACGCAGGGGAAACATAATTGTAATTGTCTGAACACGACCGATTAAATGTAGTAGGCCAGTATGGTTAAACCTTCTCTTACATTATTTTCATAAATAATGTTTTACTCATTGAGAATAAATTGATGTGTCGAGGTTTTTTTCGGATTTCTCACAAGACACGTCACTTAGTACACGCAGGGAGAACATACTTGTAATTGTCTTAACATGACCGATTTAATGTAGTAGGCCAGTGTTGATAAACCTGCTCTTACGTTATTTTCATGAAATAATATGTTAATCATTGAGAATGAATTGATGTCTCGAGGTTTTTCCCGATTTCCCACAGGACACGTGATTCAGTACACGCAGGGAAAACGTAATTGTAATTGTCTTAACATGACCGATTTAATGTAGTAGGCCAGTGTTGATAAACCTGCTCTTACGTTATTTTCATGAAGTAATATGTTACTCATTGAGAATGAATTGATGTCTCGAGGTTTTCCCGATTTCCCACAGGACACGTGATTTAATACACGCAGGGAGAACGTAATTGTAATTGTCTTAACGTGACCGATTTAATGTAGTAGGCCAGTGTTGATAAACCTGATCTTACGTTATTTTCATGAAGTAATATGTTACTCATTGAGAATAAATTGATGTTTCGAGGTTTTTCCCGACTTCCCACAAGACACGTGACTTAGTACACGCAGGGAGAACATAAGTATAATTGTCTAAACACGACCTATTTAATGTAGTAGGCCAGTATGGTTAAACTTTCTCTTACATTATTTTCATGAAGTAATATGTTACTCATCGATTTACCACAAGACACGTCACTTAGTACACGCATGGAGAACATAATTGTAATTGTCTTAACATGACCGATTTAATGCAATTGGCCAGTGTTGATAAACCTGCTCTTACGTTATTTTCTTGAAATAATATGGTCCTCATTGAGAATGAATTGATGTCTCGAGGTTTTTCCCGATTTCCCACAGGACACGTGATTCAGTACACGCAGGGAAAACGTAATTGTAATTGTCTCAACATGACCGATCTAATGTAGTAGGCCAGTGTTGATAAACCTGCCCTTACGTTATTTTCATGAAGTAATATGTTACTCATTGAGAATGAATTGATGTCTCGAGGTTTTCCCGATTTCCCACAGGACACGTGATTTAGTACACGCAGGGAGAACGTAATTGTAATTGTCTTAACATGACCGATTCAATGTAGTAGGCCAGTGTTGATAAACCTGATCTTACGTTATTTTCATGAAGTTATATGTTACTCATTGAGAATAAATTGATGTTCCGAGGTTCCTCCAATTTCCCACGAGACACGTGATTTAGTACACGCAGTGAGAACATGATTGTAATTGTCTTAACATGACCGATTTAATGTAGTAGGCCAGTGTTGATAAACCTGCTCTTACGTTATTTTCATTATTTTCATGAAGTAATATTTTACTCATTGAGAATAAACTGATGTTTCGAGGTTCCTTTCAATTTCCCACGAGACACGTGACTTAGTACACGCAGGGAGAACATAATTATAATTGTCTAAACACGACCTATTTAATGTAGTAGGCCAGTATTGTTAAACTTTCTCTTACATTATTTTCATGAAGTAATATGTTACTCATTGAGAATAAATTGATGTTTCGAGGTTTCTTTCAATTTCCCACAAGATACGTGACTTAGTACACGCAGGGAGAACATAATTGTAATTGTCTTAACATGACCGATTAAATGTAGTAGGCCAGTATGGTTAAACCTTCTCTTACATTATTTTCATGAAATAATATTTTACTCATTGAGAATAAACTGATGTTTCAAAGTTCCTTTCAATTTCCCACGAGACACGCGACTTAGTACACGCAGGGAGAACATAATTGTAATTGTCTTAACATGACCGATTTAATGTAGTAGGCCAGTGTTGATAATTAATGTAGTCGAAAGTCAATTATGTAGAAGAAAGTCGAAACCTGCTCTTACGTTATTTTTATGAAGTAATATGTTACTCATTCAGAATAAATTGATGTCTCGAGGTTTTTCCCGATCTCCCACAAGATACGTGACTTAGTACACGCAGGGAGAACATAATTGTAATTGTCTAAACACGACCGATTAAATGTAGTAGGCCAGTATTGTTAAACCTTCTCTTACATTATTTTCATGAAATAATATTTTACTCATTGAGAATAAACTGATGTTTCGAGGTGTTTTTTTCAATTTCCCACATGACACGCGACTTAGTACACGCAGGGAGAACTTAATTGTAATTGTCTTAACATGACCGATTTAATGTAGTAGGCCAGTGTTGATAATTAATGTAGTCGAAAGTCAATTATGTAGAAGAAAGTCGAAACCTGCTCTTACGTTATTTTTATGAAGTAGTATGTTACTCATTCAGAATAAATTGATGTCTCGAGGTTTTTCCCGATTTCCCACAAGACACGCGACTTAGTACACGCAGGGAAAACATAATTGTAATTGTCTAAACACGACCGATTAAATGTAGTAGGCCAGTATGGTTAAACTTTTTCTTACATTATTTTCATGAAGTAATATGTTACTCATTGAGAATAAATTGATGTTTCGAGGTTTCTTTCAATTTCCCACAAGACACGTGACTTAGTACACGCAGGGAGAACATAATTGTAATTGTCTTAACATGACCGATTTAATGTAGTAGGCCAGTGTTGATAATTAATGTAGTCGAAAGTCAATTATGTAGAAGGAAGTCGAAACATGCTCTTACGTTATTTTTATGAAGTAATATGTTACTCATTCAGAATAAATTGATGTCTCGAGGTTTTTCCCGATCTCCCACAAGACACGTGACTTAGTACACGCAGGGAGAACATAATTGTAATTGTCTAAACACGACCGATTAAATGTAGTAGGCCAGTATTGTTAAACCTTCTCTTACATTATTTTCATGAAATAATATTTTACTCATTGAGAATAAACTGATGTTTCGAGGTTCCTTTCAATTTCCCACGAGACACGTGACTTAGTACACGCAGGGAGAACATAATTATAATTGTCTAAACACGACCTATTTAATGTAGTAGGCCAGTATGGTTAAACTTTCTCTTACATTATTTTCATGAAGTAATATGTTACTCATTGAGAATAAATTGATGTTTCGAGGTTTCTTTCAATTTCCCACAAGATACGTGACTTAGTACACGCAGGGAGAACATAATTGTAATTGTCTTAACATGACCGATTAAATGTAGTAGGCCAGTATGGTTAAACCTTCTCTTACATTATTTTCATGAAATAATATTTTACTCATTGAGAATAAACTGATGTTTCGAGGTTCCTTTCAATTACCCACGAGACAAGCGACTTAGTACACGCAGGGAGAACATAATTGTAATTGTCTTAACATGACCGATTTAATGTAGTAGGCCAGTGTTGATAATTAATGTAGTCGAAAGTCAATTATGTAGAAGACTGCTCTTACGTTATTTTTATGAAGTAATATGTTACTCATTCAGAATAAATTGATGTCTCGAGGTTTTTCCCGATTTCCCACAAGACATGTGACTTAGTACACGCAGGGAGAACATAATTGTGGTTGTCTAAACACGACCGATTAAATGTAGTAGGCTAGTATGGTTAAACCTTCTCTTACATTATTTTCATGAAAAAATATTTTACTCATTGAGAATAAACTGATGTTTCGAGGTTCTTTCAATTTCCCACGAGACACGCGACTTAGTACACGCAGGGAGAACATAATTGTAATTGTCTTAACATGACCGATTTAATGTAGTAGGCAGTGTTGATAATTAATGTAGTCGAAAGTCAATTATGTAGAAGAAAGTCGAAACCTGCTCTTACATTATTTTCATGAAATAATATTTTACTCATTGAGAATAAACTGATGTTTCGAGGTTCCTTTCAATTGCCCACGAGACACGCGACTTAGTACACGCAGGGAAAACATAATTGTAATTGTCTAAACACGACCGATTAAATGTAGTAGGCCAGTATGTTTAAACCTTCTCTTACATTATTTTTATGAAATAATATTTTACTCATTGAGAATAAACTGATGTTTCGAGGTTTCTTTCAATTTCCCACAAGACATGTGACTTAGTACACGCAGGGAGAACATAATTGTAATTGTCTTAACATGACCGATTTAATGTAGTAGGCCAGTATGGTTAAACTTTTTCTTACATTATTTTCATGAAGTAATATGTTACTCATTGAGAATAAACTGATGTTTCGAGGTTCCTTTCAATTTCCCACGAGACACGTGACTTAGTACACGCAGGGAAAACATAATTGTAATTGTCTAAACACGACCGATTAAATGTAGTAGGCCAGTATGTTTAAACCTTCTCTTACATTATTTTCATGAAATAATATTTTACTCATTGAGAATAAACTGATGTTTCGAAGTTCCTTTCAATTTCCCACGAGACACGCGACTTAGTACACGCAGGGAGAACATAATTGTAATTGTCTTAACATGACCGATTTAATGCTAGTAGGCCAGTGTTGATAATTAATGTAGTCGAGAGTCAATTATGTAGGAGAAAGTCGAAACCTTCTCTTACATTATTTTTATGAAATAATATTTTACTCATTGAGAATAAACTGATGTTCCGAGGTTTCTTTCAATTTCCCACAAGATACGTGACTTAGTACACGCAGGGAGAACATAATTGTAATTGTCTTAACATGACCGATCAAATGTAGTAGGCCAGTATGGTTAAACCTTCTCTTACATTATTTTCATGAAATAATATTTTACTCATTGAGAATAAACTGATGTTTCGAAGTTCCTTTCAATTTCCCACGAGACACGCGACTTAGTACACGCAGGGAGAACATAATTGTAATTGTCTTAACATGACCGATTTAATGTAGTAGGCCAGTGTTTATAATTAATGTAGTCGAAAGTCAATTATGTAGGAGAAAGTCGAAACCTGCTCTTACGTTATTTTTATGAAGTAATATGTTACTCATTCAGAATAAATTGATGTCTCGAGATTTTTCCCGATTTCCACAAGACACGTGACTTAGTACACGCAGGGAGAACATAATTGTAATTGTCTATCCACGACCGATATAATGTAGTAGGCCAGTATGTTTAAACCTTCTCTTACATTATTTTCATGAAATAATATTTTACTCATTGAGAATAAACTGATGTTTCGAGGTTCCTTTCAATTTCCCACGAGACACGTGACTTAGTACACGCAGGGAAAACATAATTATAATTGTCTAAACACGACCTATTTAATGTAGTAGGCCAGTATGGTTAAACTTTCTCTTACATTATTTTCATGAAGTAATATGTTACTCATTGAGAATAATTGATGTTTCGAGGTTTCTTTCAATTTCCCACAAGATACGTGACTTAGTACACGCAGGGAGAACATAATTGTAATTGTCTTAACATGACCGATTGAATGTAGTAAGCCAGTATGGTTAAACCTTCTCTTACATTATTTTCATGAATAATATTTTACTCATTGAGAATAAACTAATGTTTCGAGGTTCCTTTCAATTTCCCACGAGACACGCGACTTAGTACACGCAGGAGAACATAATTTTAATTGTCTTAACATGACCGATTTAATGTAGTAGGCCAGTGTTGATAATTAATGTAGTCGAAAGTCAATTATGTAGAAGAAAGTCGAAACCTGCTCTTACGTTATTTTTATGAAGTAATATGTTACTCATTCAGAATAAATTGATGTCTCGAGGTTTTTCCCGATTTCCACAAGACACGTGACTTAGTACACGCAGGGAGAACATAATTGTAGTTGTCTAAACACGACCGATTAAATGTAGTAGGCCAGTATGGTTAAACCTTCTCTTACATTATTTTCATGAAATAATATTTTACTCATTGAGAATAAACTGATGTTTCGAGGTTCCTTTCAATTTCCCACGAGACACGCGACTTAGTACACGCAGGGAGAACATAATTGTAATTGTCTTAACATGACCGATTTAATGTAGTAGGCCAGTGTTGATAATTAATGTAGTCGAAAGTCAATTATGTAGAAGAAAGTCGAAACCTGCTCTTACGTTATTTTTATGAAGTAGTATGTTACTCATTCAGAATGAATTGATGTCTCGAGGTTTTTCCCGATTTCCCACAAGACACGCGACTTAGTACACGCAGGAAAACATAATTGTAATTGTCTAAACACGACCGATTAAATGTAGTAGGCCAGTATATTTAAACCTTCTCTTACATTATTTTTATGAAATAATATTTTACTCATTGAGAATAAACTGATGTTTCGAGGTTCCTTTCAATTTCCCACGAGACACGCGACTTAGTACACGCAGGGAGAACATAATTGTAATTGTCTCAACATGACCGATTTAATGTAGTAGGCCAGTGCTGATAATTAATGTAGTCGAAAGTCAATTATGTAGAAGAAAGTCGAAACCTGCTCTTACGTTATTTCTATGAAGTAGTATGTTACTCATTCAGAATGAATTGATGTCTCGAGGTTTTTCCCGATTTCCCACAAGACACGCGACTTAGTACACGCAGGAAAACATAATTGTAATTGTCTTAACATGACCGATTGAATGTAGTAAGCCAGTATGGTTAAACCTTCTCTTACATTATTTTTATGAAATAATATTTTACTCATTGAGAATAAACTGATGTTTCGAGTTTCTTTCAATTTCCCACAAGACACGTGACTTAGTACACGCAGGGAGAACATAATTGTAATTGTCTTAACATGACCGATTTAATGTAGTAGGCCAGTATGGTTAAACTTTTTCTTACATTATTTTCATGAAGTAATATGTTACTCATTGAGAATAAATTGATGTTTCGAGGTTTCTTTCAATTTCCCACAAGACACGTGACTTAGTACACGCAGGGAGAACATAATTGTAATTGTCTTAACATGACCGATTTAATGTAGTAGGCCACTGTTGATAATTAATGTAGTCGAAAGTCAATTATGTAGAGGAAAGTCGAAACCTGCTCTTACGTTATTTTTATGAAGTAATATGTTACTCATTCACATAAATTGATGTCTCGAGGTTCTTCCCGATTTCCCACAAGACACGTGACTTAGTACACGCAGGGAGAACATGATTGTAATTGTCTAAACACGACCGATTAAATGTAGTAGGCCAGTATGTTTAAACCTTCTCTTACATTATTTTCATGAAATAATATTTACTCATTGAGATTAAACTGATGTTTCGAGGTTCTTTCAATTTCCCACGAGACACGTGACTTAGTACACGCAGGGAGAACATAATTGTAATTGTCTTAACATGACCGATTTAATGTAGTAGGCCAGTATGGTTAAACTTTTTCTTACATTATTTTCATGAAGTAATATGTTACTCATGAGAATAAATTGATGTTTCGAGGTTTCTTTCAATTTCCCACAAGACACGTGACTTAGTACACGCAGGGAGAACATAATTGTAATTGTCTTAACATGACCGATTTAATGTAGTAGGCCACTGTTGATAATTAATGTAGTCGAAAGTCAATTATGTAGAGGAAAGTCGAAACCTGCTCTTACGTTATTTTTATGAAGTAATATGTTACTCATTCAACATAAATTGATGTCTCGAGGTTCTTCCGATTTCCCACAAGACACGTGACTTAGTACACGCAGGGAGAACATGATTGTAATTGTCTAAACACGACCGATTAAATGTAGTAGGCCAGTATGTTTAAACCTTCTCTTACATTATTTTCATGAAATAATATTTTACTCATTGAGATTAAACTGATGTTTCGAGGTTCCTTTCAATTTCCCACGAGACACGTGACTTAGTACACGCAGGGAGAACATAATTGCAATTGTCTTAACATGACCGATTTAATGTAGTAGGCCAGTGTTGATAAACCTGCTCTTACGTTCTTTTCATGAAGTAATATGTTACTCATTGAGAATAAATTGATGTTTCGAGGTTTCTTCCATTTCCCACGAGACACGTGACTTACTACACGCAGGAGAACATAATTGTAATTGTCTTAACATGACCGATTAAATGTAGTAGGCCAGTATGGTTAAACCTTCTCTTACGTTATTTTCATGAAATGATATTTCACTCATTGAGAATAAATTGATGTTTCGAGGTTCCTCCCAATTTCCCACGAGACACGTGACTTAGTACACGCAGGAGAACATAATTGTAATTGTCTTAACATGACCGATTTAATGTAGTAGGCCAGTGTTGATAACCTGCTCTTACGTTCTTTTCATGAAATAATATGTTACTCATTGAGAATAAATTGATGTCTCGAGGTTTTTCCCGATTTCCCACAAGACACGCGACTTAGTACACGCAGGAAAACATAATTGTAATTGTCTTAACATGACCGATTGAATGTAGTAAGCCAGTATGGTTAAACCTTCTCTTACATTATTTTTTATGAAATAATATTTTACTCATTGAGAATAAACTGATGTTTCGAGGTTTCTTTCAATTTCCCACAAGACACGTGACTTAGTACACGCAGGGAGAACATAATTGTAATTGTCTTAACATGACCGATTTAATGTAGTAGGCCAGTATGGTTAAACTTTTTCTTACATCATTTTCATGAAGTAATATGTTACTCATTGAGAATAATTGATGTTTCGAGGTTTCTTTCAATTTCCACAAGACACGTGACTTAGTACACGCAGGGAGAACATAATTGTAATTGTCTTAACATGACCGATTTAATGTAGTAGGCCACTGTTGATATTAATGTAGTCGAAAGTCAATTATGTAGAGGAAAGTCGAAACCTGCTCTTACGTTATTTTTATGAAGTAATATGTTACTCATTCAACATAAATTGATGTCTCGAGGTTCTTCCCGATTTCCCACAAGACACGTGACTTAGTACACGCAGGAGAACATGATTGTAATTGTCTAAACACGACCGATTAAATGTAGTAGGCCAGCATGTTTAAACCTTCTCTTACATTATTTTCATGAAATAATATTTTACTCATTGAGATTAAACTGATGTTTCGGGGTTCCTTTCAATTTCCCACGAGACACGTGACTTAGTACACGCAGGGAGAACATAATTATAATTGTCTAAACACGACCTATTTAATGTAGTAGGCCATTATGGTTAAACTTTCTCTTACATTATTTTCATGAAGTGATATGTTACTCATTGAGAATAAATTGATGTTTTGAGGTTCCTTCCAATTTCCCACGAGACACGTGACTTAGTACACGCAGGGAGAACATAATTGCAATTGTCTTAACATGACCGATTTAATGTAGTAGGCCAGTGTTGATAAACCTGCTCTTACGTTCTTTTCATGAAGTAATATGTTACTCATTGAGAATAAATTGATGTTTCGAGGTTTCTTCCAATTTCCCACGAGACACGTGACTTACTACACGCAGGAGAACATAATTGTAATTGTCTTAACATGACCGATTTAATGTAGTAGGCCAGTATGGTTAAACTTTCTCTTACATTATTTTTATGAAGTAATATGTTACTCATTGAGAATAAATTGATGTTTCGAGGTGCCTCCCAATTTTCCACGAGACACGTGACTTAGTACACGCAGGGAGAACATAATTGTAATTGTCTTAACATGACGATTAAATGTAGTAGGCCAGTATGGTTAAACCTTCTCTTACGTTATTTTCATGAAATGATATTTCACTCATTGAGAATAAATTGATGTTTCGAGGTTCCTCCCAATTTTCCACGAGACACGTGACTTAGTACACGCAGGGAGAACATAATTGTAATTGTCTTAACATGACCGATTAAATGTAGTAGGCCAGTATGGTTAAACCTTCTCTTACGTTATTTTCATGAAATGATATTTCACTCATTGAGAATAAATTGATGTTTCGAGGTTTCTTTCAATTCCCACAAGACACGTGACTTAGTACACGCAGGAAGAACATAATTGTAATTGTCTTAACATGACCGATTTAATGTAGTAGGCCAGTATGGTTAAACTTTTTCTTACATCATTTTCATGAAGTAATATGTTACTCATTGAGAATAAATTGATGTTTCGAGGTTTCTTTCAATTTCCCACAAGACACGTGACTTAGTACACGCAGGGAGAACATAATTGTAATTGTCTTAACATGACCGATTTAATGTAGTAGGCCACTGTTGATAATTAATGTAGTCGAAAGTCAATTATGTAGAGGAAAGTCGAACCTGCTCTTACGTTATTTTTATGAAGTAATATGTTACTCATTCAACATAAATTGATGTTTCGAGGTTCTTCCCGATTTCCCACAAGACACGTGACTTAGTACACGCAGGGAGAACATGATTGTAATTGTCTAAACACGACCGATTAAATGTAGTAGGCCAGTATGTTCAAACCTTCTCTTACATTATTTTCATGAAATAATATTTTACTCATTGAGATTAAACTGATGTTTCGAGGTTCCTTTCAATTTCCCACGAGACACGTGACTTAGTACACGCAGGGAGAACATAATTATAATTGTCTAAACACGACCTATTTAATGTAGTAGGCCATTATGGTTAAACTTTCTCTTACATTATTTTCATGAAGTGATATGTTACTCATTGAGAATAAATTGATGTTTCGAGGTTCCTCCCAATTTCCCACGAGACACGTGACTTAGTACACGCAGGGAGAACATAATTGCAATTGTCTTAACATGACCGATTTAATGTAGTAGGCCAGTGTTGATAAACCTGCTCTTACGTTCTTTTCATGAAGTAATATGTTACTCATTGAGAATAAATTGATGTTCGAGGTTTCTTCCAATTTCCCACGAGACACGTGACTTACTACACGCAGGGAGAACATAATTGTAATTGTCTTAACATGACCGATTTAATGTAGTAGGCCAGTATGGTTAAACTTTCTCTTACATTATTTTATGAAGTAATATGTTACTCATTGAGAATAAATTGATGTTTCGAGGTGCCTCCCAATTTTCCACGAGACACGTGACTTAGTACACGCAGGGAGAACATAATTGTAATTGTCTTAACATGACCGATTAAATGTAGTAGGCCAGTATGGTTAAACCTTCTCTTACGTTATTTTCATGAAATGATATTTCACTCATTGAGATAATTTGATGTTTCGAGGTTCCTCCCAATTTCCCACGAGACACGTGACTTAGTACACGCAGGGAGAACATAATTGTAATTGTCTTAACATGACCGATTTAATGTAGTAGGCCAGTGTTGATAAACCTGCTCTTACGTTCTTTTCATGAAATAATATGTACTCATTGAGAATAAATTGATGTCTCGAGGTTTTTCCCGATTTCCCACACGACACGTGACTTAGTACACGCAGGAAGAACATAATTGTAATTGTTCTAACATGACCGATTCGATGCAGTAGGACAGTGTTGATAAACCTGCTCTTACGTTATTTTCATGAAATAATATTTTACTCATTGAGAATAAACTGATGTTTCGAGGTTCCTTTCAATTTTCCACGAGACACGCGACTTAGTACACGCAGGGAGAACATACTTGTAATTGTCTAACATGACCGATTAAATGTAGTAGGCCAGTCTGGTTAAACCTTCTCTTACATTATTTTCATGAAATAATATTTTACTCATTGAGAATAAATTGATGTTTCGAGGTTCCTTCCAATTTCCCACGAGACACGTGACTTAGTACACGCAGGGAGAACATAATTGTAATTGTCTAAACATGACCGATTAAATGTAGTAGGCCAGTCTGGTTAAACCTTCTCTTACATTATTTTCATGAAATAATATTTTACTCATTGAGAATAAATTGATGTTTCGAGGTTCCTTCCGATTCCCACACGACACGTGACTTAGTACACGCAGGAAGAACATAATTGTAATTGTTCTAACATGACCGATTCGATGCAGTAGGACAGTGTTGATAAACCTGCTCTTACGTTATTTTCATGAAATAATATTTTACTCATTGAGAATAAACTGATGTTTCGAGGTTCCTTTCAATTTTCCACGAGACACGCGACTTAGTACACGCAGGGAGAACATACTTGTAATTGTCTAAACATGACCGATTAAATGTAGTAGGCCAGTCTGGTTAAACCTTCTCTTACATTATTTTCATGAAATAATATTTTACTCATTGAGAATAATTGATGTTTCGAGGTTCCTTCCAATTTCCCACGAGACACGTGACTTAGTACACGCAGGGAGAACATAATTGTAATTGTCTAAACATGACCGATTAAATGTAGTAGGCCAGTCTGGTTAAACCTTCTCTTACATTATTTTCATGAAATAATATTTTACTCATTGAGAATAAACTGATGTTTCGAGGTTCCTTTCAATTTTCCACGAGACACGTGACTTAGTACACGCAGGAAGAACATAATTGTAATTGTTCTAACATGACCGATTCGATGCAGTAGGACAGTGTTGATAATTAATGTAGTCGAAAGTCAATTATGTAGAAGAAAGTCGAAACCTGCTCTTACGTTATTTTTATGAAGTAGTATGTTACTCATTCAGAATAAATTGATGTCTCGAGGTTTTCCCGATTTCCCACAAGACACGCGACTTAGTACACGCAGGGAAAACATAATTGTAATTGTCTAAACACGACCGATTAAATGTAATAGGCCAGTATGTTTAAACCTTCTCTTACATTATTTTTATGAAATAATATTTTACTCATTGAGAATAAACTGATGTTTCGAGGTTTCTTTCAATTTCCCACAAGACACGTGACTTAGTACACGCAGGGAGAACATAATTGTAATTGTCTTAACATGACCGATTTAATGTAGTAGGCCAGTATGGTTAAACTTTTTCTTACATTATTTTCATGAAGTCATATGTTACTCATTGAGAATAAATTGATGTTTCGAGGTTCCTCCCAATTTCCCACGAGACACGTGACTTAGTACACGCAGGGAGAACATAATTGTAATTGTCTTAACATGACCGATTTAATGTAGTAGGCCAGTATGGTTAAACTTTCTCTTACATTATTTTTATGAAGTAATATGTTACTCATTGAGAATAAATTGATGTTTCGAGGTGCCTCCCAATTTTCCACGAGACACGTGACTTAGTACACGCAGGGAGAACATAATTGTAATTGTCTTAACATGACCGATTTAATGTAGTAGGCCAGTATGGTTAAACTTTCTCTTACATTATTTTATGAAGTAATATGTTACTCATTGAGAATAAATTGATGTTTCGAAGTGCCTCCCAATTTTCCACGAGACAAGTGACTTAGTACACGCAGGGAGAACATAATTGTAATTGTCTTAACATGACCGATTTAATGTAGTAGGCCAGTATGGTTAAACTTTCTCTTACATTATTTTTATGAAGTAATATGTTACTCATTGAGAATAATTGATGTTTCGAAGTGCCTCCCAATTTTCCACGAGACAAGTGACTTAGTACACGCAGGGAGAACATAATTGTAATTGTCTTAACATGACCGATTTAATGTAGTAGGCCAGTATGGTTAAACTTTCTCTTACATTATTTTATGAAGTAATATGTTACTCATTGAGAATAAATTGATGTTTCGAGGTGCCTCCCAATTTTCCACGAGACAAGTGACTTAGTACACGCAGGAGAACATAATTGTAATTGTCTTAACATGACCGATTTAATGTAGTAGGCCAGTATGGTTAAACTTTCTCTTACATTATTTTTATGAAGTAATATGTTACTCATTGAGAATAATTGATGTTTCGAAGTGCCTCCCAATTTCCACGAGACAAGTGACTTAGTACACGCAGGGAGAACATAATTGTAATTGTCTAAACATGACCGATTAAATGTAGTAGGCCATTATGGTTAAACCTTCTCTTACATTATTTTCATGAAATAATATTTTACTCATTGAGAATAAACTGATGTTTCGAGGTTCCTCCCAATTTCCCACGAGACACGTGACTTAGTACACGCAGGGAGAACATAATTGTAATTGTCTTAACATGACCGATTTAATGTAGTAGGCCAGTATGGTTAAACTTTCTCTTACATTATTTTTATGAAGTAATATGTTACTCATTGAGAATAAATTGATGTTTCGAGGTGCCTCCCAATTTTCCACGAGACACGTGACTTAGTACACGCAGGGAGAACATAATTGTAATTGTCTTAACATGACCGATTTAATTGACGATAAAATTGAATCATCTCAGGTGAAAAGTCGCGGGCCGATTCGGCCGAGTCGGGTGAGATCGGCTCGTCCTGTTATGTCGTGTCGCGTCGTGAGGTGTCGTGGCGAATCGGCTACGATTCGGCCAGCCTAAGTGCGCCCGCCTGCTAATTGGTCGCTCTGCCGCGACAGTCCTTCAATTTGTGAATTTTAGAAAATTTTCAATTTAATGTCATTTTGATTATAATTTCAGTTTATCTGTATTTATATTCATTCTCTTAGTCTATTCGTTGTTGAGAAGGGTGTACACACTGTGCAATTCACTTGCGAATACGTTTTCCATTGATATTTTAAGTTTTAAACCTGTTTTCTTTGGTTCTATTAATTAAAATTTTTCGATCTGTCAACAACTTTGTTCCTTAATAGTAATTCAGCCCTCTTAGAATGTGAAAAACATGAAAATTTATTGCACGACAATTCGTTCCCGCGCGTCGCGTGTGCGATAGCTCGTCCCCACTCTCTCATCACAAAATAGGCGGAAACTGGGTTTCAAAATGACATTACACTTCGTAAAATTTACTGTCCGTTATTGAATATAAATTTACTATGAATACATTCGAAAAGTTGTTTAGTCGTCGCGTAATTGAGAGAAAACAAGTCCCTCTTTCTTATTTCACACTGTTTTTCGTTCTTGATGTTCTCTGCAGTCTATACGAAATCTAACCTAGTTTCACATTGATTTGTAAGTTTTAAGGTAATTCGGGAATTTGTAAGCTGGGAAGAGTTATGTCACGCAACGCGAGGACGAGTTGTCCGTAAACGTTAAATTTAACCCATTTCGTATGTCAATTTTTTCAAAATTCTGAATTGATTTTTGGATGGAAAGTTCAAAATTGTTTCATGTCTTTTTCAGGCTTGATCGGTTGATGGGTTTCCAGATTTGAGGGGCGGCTGTTTACACGGTTTCAACTCTCTACCCGATCAGGAGATAATTCAACTGTTCCACAAACGTGTTAATGTAAGGTAGTATTTGCAAATGTTTCACATGTTTAACTAGGAAAACGAATTCCATTCCGAAGAATAGTCATATCTTGCAGGCTTGTCCGGGTCCAAATAGGATTAGAGAAAATAGCTGTTGGTGAACGAGTTTAGCCATGTGCCAGTAAAGTGTGACTGATCCACGAAAATTAGTTGGTATATACCACTAGAGAGAAGAAATACATAAAAATCTGCACATTTCTTATTGCCAAATTGTTCTAAATGTTTGTCTAAATATTCAGTTTGTTACATGAGTTTTTCAGGTTTGCTCGGTAGCTGGGTTTCCACATAGAGGACAGAACCAAGTTGCTGTATGGCGTTCCTACTATCCATTCAAGATTTAACCAGCTATTCAACACGTGAGTTGATGCTTTTTGCTTAGTTGTGGGTAGAAAGTATATAAACGCCAGAACAATGTGCAGTTTTCGAGCCAATCAGACAAAAGCCACCAAAAAACTTTCGGATGGTACTTGTTGGAAGATATTTGTTGTTTTGGGATTCGTTTTTAATTGTTCTCATAATCATTATACGTTCCAAAAGATGACTTTTAAATAACCGACTATTGCTGTTCAATACGGACCTCAATCAAATGATAAAGAGTTTCTTGCTGGTAGTATTTGTATTCATTTGATAATATCTACTATGGAGCATGATACTTGTTGCTGTTTTTTTCTCGTGTGGGTAAACCGTATCCCCCGTGTAGTATTGCAGACAAAAGCATACCCAACGAAATTTGTCCAAATAGCTTGGAAAGATTCGAAAACGGGCTCCTTTCCCGGCTGAGACGAGAAAGGAAGTCTACTTTTTTATGGAGAGTAAATTTTTTCCAGTTTTTACATCCAAAAACGGATATTTTTTGTCGGACCTCACTGGTCCGAACTTACTTACATGGTACATGGAACATGGATGTTAAGGGAAATTAACTAGTTTTGCAGAAAATGAAGCTGTTTTCGTCATACATTCTTTACAGCTAAACCGGCCCCTTGCAAGGTTTGTCTAGGTAATATTGAGTCAAAGTACACACAATCACTTTTTGCAATGGACAGTCGTTGTATTGCAGAACTGTTGGCTTGCTATTGGCGATCCCAACCATGAGACTCGAACTTCAGATGCTCGGATGCTAAGAAAACGGTGAGCAGTTCAAACGCTCTCTATACTTACATTGTAAAACATATATCTACAAGTCATAGTTCGAGGTTCGAAGTTATGGTACTTTCAATATCTCAAACACCAGTAAGGTTCGATTGTTTGCCAAAAAGGATCCGTGTTTACGTTTCAAGACGTGAACATTATCAACCTTGAATCAAAATAGACAGATTCTGTCGTTTTCGTTGAGAAATTGGGCTATTTTCAAATTTTTCTTGACTGTTCTGACAACTTCTCTGTGGTGTGGATAGTCTCCTTGACCATAAGTCATGAATTAGTGTCATTCATAACTCACAATAAATAATATCGCTATCTGCTTCTGCATTTGAAGCGAGCTCATTAGTTTTCGTTGACATGGTGAGTGTTCATAGATTTGTTGAATGTAAAGATTGACTCAACTGTTGTTCGTAAATATCAAATACTCAATGCAGGTAAACATTTTCGTTCTCAGTTGTTCAGACAACATAAGAGTAAATTCAGCTTTACAGGTCGTATCCGGCGTAGAATCGTGGTTTATATGAAGTTTGGTGGTTGAGAGACGCTAACTTCACGATGTCTAAGGTAATTATCAATTACTTAATGGGTTTTAGGTTTACAGCTGGTTTCACGTATTGCGCTCATTGTAATAGTTGATATCTGAGTGGGAGGATAGGAAAAAAACGTTTGTTAGAGTGCGTGTGCCGATGAGTATAGTAGTATCCCCTTCGATTTTAGAATCGGGACTTTTGTTAAATTCAAACTTCGAATTGAAATATTCATTGTTCGGAAAGCTTGCGGTTCTGTCAAAATTTCGGCCATCCCTGTTTGTCATAACCAGTTATTCGTCATTAGTCACCATACGTCATGTTGTACAAATACCCACAAAAGTTTAGAGAACTAATTACTTTTCCGCCAAATTGAGGAGAAAGCGCCTATTTTCCAATCACTGGCTCCTTTTTGTAGAATATAGGTTAGTTCTCTAGCTCTAGCCTTGAGATTGAGAAATTTGTCAATTTTACAAGGGACCCGGTATTTCGTTAACCCTATCAGGTAACCTTAAACGGGTTACCTAGTTAACCGTTGCGTTAAGCCTCTTAGTTAACCGTTGCGTTAAGCCTCTTTTACAATGTCTTCTGAGGGAAATTCGAGCTTGCCAAGCGGTTAACAAAGGGATTAACCAGGTAACGCATTTGAGCTCACCTGATAGGGTTAACAGTTAACGAAATACCGGGTTAAATGAAGAATTTGCCTGAAAAATTCATTTATCAATCTCAGTCGTACTATTAGAGCATAGCACCCATTGATTGAAATATCACGAAGTTTGTCAATGTGTTTTCTTCAGGATCATTGACGGCGCACCCTTTCCTGCTTTCTCCCTCCCTCCTTCTGGAGATCAGAAGATGCCGATCCCAGTCATTTATACGGTTAGTTACAGCAATAGACACTCAAAATTGAACATTTGTCGTTTTTATAAGTTAATCTGTGCATAGTTCTCATAGAAGAGCGACATGCTGTATTTTGTACTATCCTGCTGTGTTCGTAGTTTGATCTGTTTTGTTTTGCGGCAGAATTCAAAAGTTATGACATGTATCGAGACATTCGATATAGAACTACGACGAATTGTTCACCTCCTATAGCTGAGTTATAGTAGAGTTATAGTATGTCATTTTGCATCCAACCACATATCTAGCCTTAATCACCCTCATGAACTTTCATTAATACGGTCTATGTGATATGTCGAGGTTGAGATGATGTCGATGAGTATCGGATGAAAATATAATATTTAATATTTCGATCTTGCATGTTGTTAGAGTTTGCGGGTTGCAGCTATTGGAGATTTGTGCTTATAGGCTCTAATATTTTGTTCTTTCAGATGTGTCAAGAATTTTGGACCACCCTGATGCCACCCAACAATTGAGGAACCGCCCAAATCATCGATAATTTGTATTTTAGTTATGTATAATTTTGATGCAAATAAATGTTGTTTCTGTATGTATTTTTACTTTCCGTAAGTATTATCGAGCGAGCTGAGAGAAATGAACTTTCTCACGAAATTGCCCGAATCGGCCCGATTCGGGTGATATCGGCCAAAAAATCGTCGGGCCGAAAAGGTGCCTTTTCGGCCCGACATTTTCCCCCGAAATGACCCGACTCGGGCCGAATCGGCCCGCGATTTTTCACCTATGTACACGCAGGGAGAACATAATTGTAATTGTCTTAACATGACCGATTTAATGTAGTAGGCCAGTATGGTTAAACTTTCTCTTACATTATTTTTATGAAGTAATATGTTACTCATTGAGAATAATTGATGTTTCGAGGTGCCTCCCAATTTTCCACGAGACACGTGACTTAGTACACGCAGGGAGAACATAATTGTAATTGTCTTAACATGACCGATTTAATGTAGTAGGCCAGTATGGTTAAACTTTCTCTTACATTATTTTATGAAGTAATATGTTACTCATTGAGAATAAATTGATGTTTCGAAGTGCCTCCCAATTTTCCACGAGACAAGTGACTTAGTACACGCAGGGAGAACATAATTGTAATTGTCTTAACATGACCGATTTAATGTAGTAGGCCAGTATGGTTAAACTTTCTCTTACATTATTTTTATGAAGTAATATGTTACTCATTGAGAATAAATTGATGTTTCGAAGTGCCTCCCAATTTTCCACGAGACAAGTGACTTAGTACACGCAGGGAGAACATAATTGTAATTGTCTTAACATGACCGATTTAATGTAGTAGGCCAGTATGGTTAAACTTTCTCTTACATTATTTTATGAAGTAATATGTTACTCATTGAGAATAAATTGATGTTTCGAGGTGCCTCCCAATTTTCCACGAGACAAGTGACTTAGTACACGCAGGGAGAACATAATTGTAATTGTCTTAACATGACCGATTTAATGTAGTAGGCCAGTATGGTTAAACTTTCTCTTACATTATTTTTATGAAGTAATATGTTACTCATTGAGAATAAATTGATGTTTCGAAGTGCCTCCCAATTTTCCACGAGACAAGTGACTTAGTACACGCAGGGAGAACATAATTGTAATTGTCTAAACATGACCGATTAAATGTAGTAGGCCATTATGGTTAAACCTTCTCTTACATTATTTTCATGAAATAATATTTTACTCATTGAGAATAAACTGATGTTTCGAGGTTCCTTTCAATTTCCCACGAGACACGCGACTTAGTACACGCAGGGAGAACATAATTGTAATTGCCTTAACATGACCGATTTAATGTAGTAGGCCAGTGTTGATAATTAATGTAGTCGAAAGTCAATTATGTAGAAGAAAGTCGAAACCTGCTCTTACGTTATTTTTATGAAGTAGTATGTTACTCATTCAGAATAAATTGATGTCTCGAGGTTTTTCCCGATTTCCCACAAGACACGCGACTTAGTACACGCAGGGAAAACATAATTGTAATTGTCTAAACACGACCGATTAAATGTAGTAGGCCAGTATGTTTAAACCTTCTCTTACATTATTTTTATGAAATAATATTTTACTCATTGAGAATAAACTGATGTTTCGAGGTTTCTTTCAATTTCCCACAAGACACGTGACTTAGTACACGCAGGGAGAACATAATTGTAATTGTCTAAACATGACCGATTAAATGTAGTAGGCCATTATGGTTAAACCTTCTCTTACATTATTTTCATGAAATAATATTTTACTCATTGAGAATAAACTGATGTTTCGAGGTTCCTTTCAATTTCCCACGAGACACGCGACTTAGTACACGCAGGGAGAACATAATTGTAATTGCCTTAACATGACCGATTTAATGTAGTAGGCCAGTGTTGATAATTAATGTAGTCGAAAGTCAATTATGTAGAAGAAAGTCGAAACCTGCTCTTACGTTATTTTTATGAAGTAGTATGTTACTCATTCAGAATAAATTGATGTCTCGAGGTTTTTCCCGATTTCCCACAAGACACGCGACTTAGTACACGCAGGGAAAACATAATTGTAATTGTCTAACACGACCGATTAAATGTAGTAGGCCAGTATGTTTAAACCTTCTCTTACATTATTTTTATGAAATAATATTTTACTCATTGAGAATAAACTGATGTTTCGAGGTTTCTTTCAATTTCCCACAAGACACGTGACTTAGTACACGCAGGGAGAACATAATTGTAATTGTCTTAACATGACCGATTTAATGTAGTAGGCCAGTATGGTTAAACTTTTCTTACATTATTTTCATGAAGTAATATGTTACTCATTGAGAATAAATTGATGTTTCGAGGTTTCTTTCAATTTCCCACAAGACACGTGACTTAGTACACGCAGGGAGAACATAATTGTAATTGTCTGAACATGACCGATATAATGTAGTAGGCCAGTGTTGACAACCTTCTCTTACGTTATTTTCATGAAATGATATTTCACTCATTGAGAATAAATTGATGTTTCGAGGTTCCTCCAATTTCCACGAGACACGTGACTTAGTACACGCAGGGAGAACATAATTGTAATTGTCTTAACATGACCGATTTAATGTAGTAGGCCAGTGTTGATAAACCTGCTCTTACGTTCTTTTCATGAAATAATATGTTACTCATTGAGAATAAATTGATGTCTCGAGGTTTTTTCCGATTTCCCACACGACACGTGACTTAGTACACGCAGGAAGAACATAATTGTAATTGTCCTAACATGACCGATTCGATGCAGTAGGACAGTGTTGATAAACCTGCTCTTACGTTATTTTCATGAAGTAATATGTTACTCATTGAGAATAAATTGATGTTTCGAGGTTCCTTCCAATTTCCCACGAAACACGTGACTTAGTACACGCAGGGAGAACATAATTGTAATTGTCTTAACATGACCGATTTAATGTAGTAGGCCAGTGTTGATAATTAATGTAGTCGAAAGTCAATTATGTAGAAGAAAGTCGAAACCTGCTCTTACGTTATTTTTATGAAGTAGTATGTTACTCATTCAGAATAAATTGATGTCTCGAGGTTTTTCCCGATTTCCCACAAGACACGCGACTTAGTACACGCAGGGAAAACATAATTGTAATTGTCTAAACACGACCGATTAAATGTAGTAGGCCAGTATGTTTAAACCTTCTCTTACATTATTTTTATGAAATAATATTTTACTCATTGAGAATAAACTGATGTTTCGAGGTTTCTTTCAATTTCCCACAAGACACGTGACTTAGTACACGCAGGGAGAACATAATTGTAATTGTCTTAACATGACCGATTTAATGTAGTAGGCCAGTATGGTTAAACTTTTTCTTACATTATTTTCATGAAGTAATATGTTACTCATTGAGAATAAATTGATGTTTCGAGGTTTCTTCCAATTTCCCACGAGACACGTGACTTACTACACGCAGGGAGAACATAATTGTAATTGTCTTAACATGACCGATTGAATGTAGTAAGCCAGTATGGTTAAACCTTCTCTTACATTATTTCATGAAATAATATGTTACTCATTGAGAATAAATTGATGTTTCGAGGTTTCTTTCAATTTCCCACAAGACACGTGACTTAGTACACGCAGGGAAAACATAATTGTAATTGTCTTAACATGACCGATTGAATGTAGTAGGCCAGTATGGTTAAACTTTTTCTTACATCATTTTCATGAAGTAATATGTTACTCATTGAGAATAAATTGATGTTTCGAGGTTTCTTTCAATTTCCCACAAGACACGTGACTTAGTACACGCAGGGAAAACATAACTGTAATTGTCTTAACATGACCGATTGAATGTAGTAAGCCAGTATGGTTAAACCTTCTCTTACATTATTTTCATGAAATAATATTTTACTCATTGAGAATAAACTGATGTTTCGAAGTTCTTTTCAATTCCCACGAGACACGCGACTTAGTACACGCAGGGAGAACATAATTGTAATTGTCTTAACATGACCGATTTAATGTAGTAGGCCAGTGTTGATAATTAATGTAGTCGAAAGTCAATTATGTAGGAGAATTCGAAACCTTCTCTTACATTATTTTTATGAAATAATATTTTACTCATTGAGAATAAACTGATGTTTCGAGGTTTCTTTCAATTTTCCACAAGATACGTGACTTAGTACACGCAGGGAGAACATAATTGTAATTGTCT
>CAXIWQ010000125.1:0-48998 GCA_964036275.1 Litoditis marina
GACTTGCGCATCAACCTAGCATCCAACTTGGGGGTGTTTTTGGTTAGCACGGCCACTCAATTATTTCGGGACTGTTTCAACTTATACAAATAAGATGAACATTTTTAAGTTTCTACACATGAGAGGAGTTCAAAAATACCAAGTTTGAATACTAAATCTCACGTAGGGCGAAAATCGCAACTCCATTCACGTCAACTTGGGGGTGTTTTTGGTTAGCACGGCCACTCAATTATTTCGGGACTGTTTCAACTTATGCAAATAAGATGAACATTTTTAAGTTTATACACATGAGAGGAGTTCAAAAATACCAAGTTTGAACACTAAATCCCACGTAGGGTGAAAATCGCAACTCCATTCACGTCAACTTGGGGGTGTTTTTGGTTAGCACGGCCACTCAATTATTTCGGGACTGTTTCAACTTATACAAATAAGATGAACATTTTTAAGTTTCTACACATGAGAGGAGTTCAAAAATACCAAGTTTGAATACTAAATCTCACGTAGGGCGAAAATCGCAACTCCATTCACGTCAACTTGGGGGTGTTTTTGGTTAGCACGGCCACTCAATTATTTCGGGACTGTTTTAACTTAGCAAATAAGATGAACATTTTAAGTTTATACACATGAGAGGAGTTCAAAAATACCAAGTTTGAAACACTAAATCTCACGTAGGGCAAAAATCGCAACTCCATCACGTCAATTTGGGGGTGTTTTTGGTTAGCACCGCCACTCAATTATTTCGGGACTGTTTCAACTTATGCTAATAAGATGAACATTTTGAGTTTCTACACATGAGAGAAGTTCAAAAATACCAAGTTTGAACACTAAATCCCACGTAGGGCGAAAATCGCAACTCATTCACGTCAACTTGGGGTGTGTTTTGGTTAGCACGGCCACTCAATTATTTCGGGACTGTTTCCAACTTATGCAAATAAGATGAACATTTTCAAGTTACTACACCATGAGGGAGTTCAAAAAATACCAAGTTTGAACACTAAATCTCACGTAGGGCAAAAATCGCAACTCCATTCACGTCAACTGGGGGTGTTTTTGGTTAGCACCGCCACTCAATTATTTCGGGACTGTTTCAACTTATGCAAATAAGATGAACATTTTCAAGTTTCTACACATGAGAGGAGTTCAAAAATACCAAGCTTGAATACTAAATCTCACGTAGGGCGAAAATCGCAACTCCATTGACGTCAATTTGGGGGAGTTTTTGGTTAGCACCGCCACTCAATTATTTCGGGACTGTTTCAACTTATGCAAATAAGATGAACATTTTTAAGTTTATACACATGAGAGGAGTTCAAAAATACCAAGTTTGAATACTAAATCCCACGTAGGGCGAAAATCGCAACTCAATTCACGTCAACTTGGGGGTGTTTTTGGTTAGCACGGCCACTCAATTATTTCGGGACTGTTTCAACTTATACAAATAAGATGAACATTTTTAAGTTTCTACACATGAGAGGAGTTCAAAAATACCAAGTTTGAATACTAAATCTCACGTAGGGCGAAAATCGCAACTCCATTCACGTCAACTTGGGGGTGTTTTTGGTTAGCACGGCCACTCAATTATTTCGGGACTGTTTCAACTTATGCAAATAAGATGAACATTTTTAAGTTTATACACATGAGAGGAGTTCAAAAATACCAAGTTTGAATACTAAATCTCACGTTGGGCGAAAATCGCAACTCCATTCACGTCAATTTGGGGGTGTTTTTGGTTAGCACCGCCACTCAATTATTTCAGGACTGTTTTAACTTATGCTAATAAGATGAACATTTTTGAGTTTCTACACATGAGAGGAGTTCAAAAATACCAAGTTTGAACACTAAATCTCACGTAGGGCAAAAATCGCAACTCCATTCACGTCAATTTGGGGGTGTTTTTGGTTAGCACCGCCACTCAATTATTTCGGGACTGTTTCAACTTATGCTAATAAGATGAACATTTTTGAGTTTCTACACATGAGGGGAGTTCAAAAATACCAAGTTTGAACACTAAATCTCACGTAGGGCAAAAATCGCAACTCCATTCACGTCAATTTGGGGGTGTTTTTGGTTAGCACCGCCACTCAATTATTTCGGGACTGTTTCAACTTATGCTAATAAGATGAACATTTTTAAGTTTCTACACATGAGAGGAGTTCAAAAATACCAAGTTTGAACACTAAATCTCACGTAGGGCGAAAATCGCAACTCCATTCACGTCAACTTGGGGGTGTTTTTGGTTAGCACCGCCACTCAATTATTTCGGGACTGTTTCAACTTATGCAAATAAGATGAACATTTTTAAGTTTCTACACATGAGAGGAGTTCAAAAATACCAGGTTTGAATACTAAATCCCACGTAGGGCGAAAATCGCAACTCCATTCACGTCAACTTGGGGGTGTTTTTGGTTAGCACCGCCACTCAATTATTTCGGGACTGTTTCAACTTATGCTAATAAGACGAACATTTTTGAGTTTCTACACATGAGGGAGTTCAAAAATACCAAGTTTGAACACTAAATCTCACGTAGGGCAAAAATCGCAACTCCATTCACGTCAACTTGGGGGTGTTTTTGGTTAGCACCGCCACTCAATTATTTCGGGACTGTTTCAACTTATGCAAATAAGATGAACATTTTTAAGTTTCTACACATGAGAGGAGTTCAAAAATACCAAGTTTGAACACTAAATCTCACGTAGGGCGAAAATCGCAACTCCATTCACGTCAACTTGGGGGTGTTTTTGGTTAGCACCGCCACTCAATTATTTCGGGACTGTTTCAACTTATGCAAATAAGATGAACATTTTCAAGTTTCTACACATGAGAGGAGTTCAAAAATACCAAGTTTGAATACTAAATCTCCCGTAGGGCGAAAATCGCAACTCCATTGACGTCAATTTGGGGGTGTTTTTGGTTAGCACCGCCACTCAATTATTTCGGGACTGTTTCAACTTATGCTAATAAGATGAACATTTTTAAGTTTCTACGCATGAGAGGAGTTCAAAAATACCAAGTTTGAACACTAAATCCCACGTAGGGGGAAAATCGCAACTCCATTCACGTCAACTTGGGGGTGTTTTTGGTTAGCACCGCCACTCAATTCCGCCACTCAATTATTTCGGTACTGTTTCAACTTATGCAAATAAGATGAACATTTTTAAGTTTCTACACATGAGAGGAGTTCAAAAATACCAAGTTTGAACACTAAATCTCACGTAGGGCGAAAATCGCAACTCCATTCACGTCAACTTGGGGGTGTTTTTGGTTAGCACCGCCACTCAATTATTTCGGGACTGTTTCAACTTATGCAAATAAGATGAACATTTTTAAGTTTCTACACATGAGAGGAGTTCAAAAATACCAAGTTTGAACACTAAATCTCACGTAGGGCAAAAATCGCAACTCCATTCACGTCAATTTGGGGGTGTTTTTGGTTAGCACCGCCACTCAATTATTTCGGGACTGTTTCAACTTATGCTAATAAGATGAACATTTTTGAGTTTCTACACATGAGAGAAGTTCAAAAATACCAAGTTTGAACACTAAATCCCACGTAGGGCGAAAATCGCAACTCCATTCACGTCAACTTGGGGGTGTTTTTGGTTAGCACGGCCACTTAATTATTTCGGGACTGTTTCAACTTATACAAATAAGATGAACATTTTTGAGTTTCTACACATGAGAGGAGTTCAAAAATACCAAGTTTGAATACTAAATCTCACGTAGGGCGAAAATCGCAACTCCATTCACGTCAACTTGGGGGTGTTTTTGGTTAGCACGGCCACTCAATTATTTCGGGACTGTTTCAACTTATACAAATAAGATGAACATTTTTAAGTTTCTACACATGAGAGGAGTTCAAAAATACCAAGTTTGAATACTAAATCTCACGTAGGGCGAAAATCGCAACTCCATTCACGTCAACTTGGGGGTGTTTTTGGTTAGCACGGCCACTCAATTATTTCGGGACTGTTTTAACTTATGCAAATAAGATGAACATTTTTAAGTTTATACACATGAGAGGAGTTCAAAAATACCAAGTTTGAACACTAAATCTCACGTAGGGCAAAAATCGCAACTCCATTCACGTCAATTTGGGGGTGTTTTTGGTTAGCACCGCCACTCAATTATTTCGGGACTGTTTCAACTTATGCTAATAAGATGAACATTTTTGAGTTTCTACACATGAGAGAAGTTCAAAAATACCAAGTTTGAACACTAAATCCCACGTAGGGCGAAAATCGCAACTCCATTCACGTCAACTTGGGGGTGTTTTTGGTTAGCACGGCCACTCAATTATTTCGGGACTGTTTCAACTTATACAAATAAGATGAACATTTTTAAGTTTCTACACATGAGAGGAGTTCAAAAATACCAAGTTTGAATACTAAATCTCACGTAGGGCGAAATCGCAACTCCATTCACGTCAACTTGGGGGTGTTTTTGGTTAGCACCGCCACTCAATTATTTCGGGACTGTTTCAACTTATGCAAATAAGATGAACATTTTCAAGTTTCTACACATGAGAGGAGTTCAAAAATACCAAGTTTGAATACTAAATCCCACGTAGGGCGAAAATCGCAACTCCATTCACGTCAACTTGGGGGTGTTTTTGGTTAGCACGGCCACTCAATTATTTCGGGACTGTTTCAACTTATGCAAATAAGATGAACATTTTTAAGTTTCTACACATGAGAGAAGTTCAAAAATACCAAGTTTGAACACTAAATCCCACGTAGGGCGAAAATCGCAACTCCATTCACGTCAACTTGGGGGTGTTTTTGGTTAGCACGGCCACTCAATTATTTCGGGACTGTTTCAACTTATGCTAATAAGATGAACATTTTTAAGTTTCTACACATGAGAGGAGTTCAAAAATACCAAGTTTGAACACTAAATCCCACGTAGGGCGAAAATCGCAACTCAATTCACGTCAACTTGGGGGTGTTTTTGGTTAGCACGGCCACTCAATTATTTCGGGACTGTTTCAACTTATACAAATAAGATGAACATTTTTAAGTTTCTACACATGAGAGGAGTTCAAAAATACCAAGTTTGAATACTAAATCTCACGTAGGGCGAAAATCGCAACTCCATTCACGTCAACTTGGGGGTGTTTTTGGTTAGCACGGCCACTCAATTATTTCGGGACTGTTTTAACTTATGCAAATAAGATGAACATTTTTAAGTTTATACACATGAGAGGAGTTCAAAAATACCAAGTTTGAACACTAAATCTCACGTAGGGCAAAAATCGCAACTCCATTCACGTCAATTTGGGGGTGTTTTTGGTTAGCACCGCCACTCAATTATTTCGGGACTGTTTCAACTTATGCTAATAAGATGAACATTTTTGAGTTTCTACACATGAGAGAAGTTCAAAAATACCAAGTTTGAACACTAAATCCCACGTAGGGCGAAAATCGCAACTCCATTCACGTCAACTTGGGGGTGTTTTTGGTTAGCACGGCCACTCAATTATTTCGGGACTGTTTCAACTTATGCAAATAAGATGAACATTTTCAAGTTTCTACACATGAGAGGAGTTCAAAAATACCAAGTTTGAATACTAAATCCCACGTAGGGCGAAAATCGCAACTCAATTCACGTCAACTTGGGGGTGTTTTTGGTTAGCACGGCCACTCAATTATTTCGGGACTGTTTCAACTTATACAAATAAGATGAACATTTTTAAGTTTCTACACATGAGAGGAGTTCAAAAATACCAAGTTTGAATACTAAATCTCACGTAGGGCGAAAATCGCAACTCCATTCACGTCAACTTGGGGGTGTTTTTGGTTAGCACGGCCACTCAATTATTTCGGGACTGTTTCAACTTATGCAAATAAGATGAACATTTTTAAGTTTATACACATGAGAGGAGTTCAAAAATACCAAGTTTGAATACTAAATCTCACGTTGGGCGAAAATCGCAACTCCATTCACGTCAATTTGGGGGTGTTTTTGGTTAGCACCGCCACTCAATTATTTCAGGACTGTTTTAACTTATGCTAATAAGATGAACATTTTTGAGTTTCTACACATGAGAGGAGTTCAAAAATACCAAGTTTGAACACTAAATCTCACGTAGGGCAAAAATCGCAACTCCATTCACGTCAATTTGGGGGTGTTTTTGGTTAGCACCGCCACTCAATTATTTCGGGACTGTTTCAACTTATGCTAATAAGATGAACATTTTTGAGTTTCTACACATGAGGGGAGTTCAAAAATACCAAGTTTGAACACTAAATCTCACGTAGGGCAAAAATCGCAACTCCATTCACGTCAATTTGGGGGTGTTTTTGGTTAGCACCGCCACTCAATTATTTCGGGACTGTTTCAACTTATGCTAATAAGATGAACATTTTTAAGTTTCTACACATGAGAGGAGTTCAAAAATACCAAGTTTGAACACTAAATCTCACGTAGGGCGAAAATCGCAACTCCATTCACGTCAACTTGGGGGTGTTTTTGGTTAGCACCGCCACTCAATTATTTCGGGACTGTTTCAACTTATGCAAACAAGATGAACATTTTTAAGTTTCTACACATGAGAGGAGTTCAAAAATACCAGGTTTGAATACTAAATCCCACGTAGGGCGAAAATCGCAACTCCATTCACGTCAACTTGGGGGTGTTTTTGGTTAGCACCGCCACTCAATTATTTCGGGACTGTTTCAACTTATGCTAATAAGACGAACATTTTTGAGTTTCTACACATGAGGGAGTTCAAAAATACCAAGTTTGAACACTAAATCTCACGTAGGGCAAAAATCGCAACTCCATTCACGTCAACTTGGGGGTGTTTTTGGTTAGCACCGCCACTCAATTATTTCGGGACTGTTTCAACTTATGCAAATAAGATGAACATTTTTAAGTTTCTACACATGAGAGGAGTTCAAAAATACCAAGTTTGAACACTAAATCTCACGTAGGGCGAAAATCGCAACTCCATTCACGTCAACTTGGGGGTGTTTTTGGTTAGCACCGCCACTCAATTATTTCGGGACTGTTTCAACTTATGCAAATAAGATGAACATTTTCAAGTTTCTACACATGAGAGGAGTTCAAAAATACCAAGTTTGAATACTAAATCTCCCGTAGGGCGAAAATCGCAACTCCATTGACGTCAATTTGGGGGTGTTTTTGGTTAGCACCGCCACTCAATTATTTCGGGACTGTTTCAACTTATGCAAATAAGATGAACATTTTTAAGTTTCTACACATGAGAGGAGTTCAAAAATACCAAGTTTGAACACTAAATCTCACGTAGGGCGAAAATCGCAACTCCATTCACGTCAACTTGGGGGTGTTTTTGGTTAGCACCGCCACTCAATTATTTCGGGACTGTTTCAACTTATGCAAATAAGATGAACATTTTTAAGTTTCTACACATGAGAGGAGTTCAAAAATACCAAGTTTGAACACTAAATCTCACGTAGGGCAAAAATCGCAACTCCATTCACGTCAATTTGGGGGTGTTTTTGGTTAGCACCGCCACTCAATTATTTCGGGACTGTTTCAACTTATGCTAATAAGATGAACATTTTTGAGTTTCTACACATGAGAGAAGTTCAAAAATACCAAGTTTGAACACTAAATCCCACGTAGGGCGAAAATCGCAACTCCATTCACGTCAACTTGGGGGTGTTTTTGGTTAGCACGGCCACTTAATTATTTCGGGACTGTTTCAACTTATACAAATAAGATGAACATTTTTGAGTTTCTACACATGAGAGGAGTTCAAAAATACCAAGTTTGAATACTAAATCTCACGTAGGGCGAAAATCGCAACTCCATTCACGTCAACTTGGGGGTGTTTTTGGTTAGCACGGCCACTCAATTATTTCGGGACTGTTTCAACTTATACAAATAAGATGAACATTTTTAAGTTTCTACACATGAGAGGAGTTCAAAAATACCAAGTTTGAATACTAAATCTCACGTAGGGCGAAAATCGCAACTCCATTCACGTCAACTTGGGGGTGTTTTTGGTTAGCACGGCCACTCAATTATTTCGGGACTGTTTTAACTTATGCAAATAAGATGAACATTTTTAAGTTTATACACATGAGAGGAGTTCAAAAATACCAAGTTTGAACACTAAATCTCACGTAGGGCAAAAATCGCAACTCCATTCACGTCAATTTGGGGGTGTTTTTGGTTAGCACCGCCACTCAATTATTTCGGGACTGTTTCAACTTATGCTAATAAGATGAACATTTTTGAGTTTCTACACATGAGAGAAGTTCAAAAATACCAAGTTTGAACACTAAATCCCACGTAGGGCGAAAATCGCAACTCCATTCACGTCAACTTGGGGGTGTTTTTGGTTAGCACGGCCACTCAATTATTTCGGGACTGTTTCAACTTATACAAATAAGATGAACATTTTTAAGTTTCTACACATGAGAGGAGTTCAAAAATACCAAGTTTGAATACTAAATCTCACGTAGGGCGAAAATCGCAACTCCATTCACGTCAACTTGGGGGTGTTTTTGGTTAGCACCGCCACTCAATTATTTCGGGACTGTTTCAACTTATGCAAATAAGATGAACATTTTCAAGTTTCTACACATGAGAGGAGTTCAAAAATACCAAGTTTGAATACTAAATCCCACGTAGGGCGAAAATCGCAACTCCATTCACGTCAACTTGGGGGTGTTTTTGGTTAGCACGGCCACTCAATTATTTCGGGACTGTTTCAACTTATGCAAATAAGATGAACATTTTTAAGTTTCTACACATGAGAGAAGTTCAAAAATACCAAGTTTGAACACTAAATCCCACGTAGGGCGAAAATCGCAACTCCATTCACGTCAACTTGGGGGTGTTTTTGGTTAGCACGGCCACTCAATTATTTCGGGACTGTTTCAACTTATGCTAATAAGATGAACATTTTTAAGTTTCTACACATGAGAGGAGTTCAAAAATACCAAGTTTGAACACTAAATCTCACGTAGGGCGAAAATCGCAACTCCATTCACGTTTCTACACATGAGAGGAGTTCAAAAATAACAAGTTTGAACACTAAATCCCACGTAGGGCGAAAATCGCAACTCCATTCACGTCAACTTGGGGGTGTTTTTGGTTAGCACCGCCACTCAATTATTTCGGGACTGTTTCAACTTATGCTAATGAGATAAACATTTTTAAGTTTCTACACATGAGAGGAGTTCAAAAATACCAAGTTTGAACACTAAATCTCACGTAGGGCGAAAATCGCAACTCCATTCACGTTTCTACACACGAGAGGAGTTCAAAAATAACAAGTTTGAACACTAAATCCCACGTAGGGCGAAAATCGCAACTCCATTCACGTCAACTTGGGGGTGTTTTTGGTTAGCACCGCCACTCAATTATTTCGGGACTGTTTCAACTTATGCTAATAAGATGAACATTTTTGAGTTTCTACACATGAGAGAAGTTCAAAAATACCAAGTTTGAACACTAAATCCCACGTAGGGCGAAAATCGCAACTCCATTCACGTCAACTTGGGGGTGTTTTTGGTTAGCACCGCCACTCAATTATTTCGGGACTGTTTCAACTTATGCTAATAAGATGAACATTTACGAGTTTCTACACATGAGAGGAGTTCAAAAATACCAAGTTTGAACACTAAATCTCACGTAGGGCGAAAATCGCAACTCCATTCACGTCAACTTGGGGGTGTTTTTGGTTAGCACCGCCACTCAATTATTTCGGGACTGTTTCAACTTATGCTAATAAGATGCACATTTTTAAGTTTCTACACATGAGAGGAGTTCAAAAATACCAAGTTTGAACACTAAATCCCACGTAGGGCGAAAATCGCAACTCCATTCACGTCAACTTGGGGGTGTTTTTGGTTAGCACCGCCACTCAATTATTTCGGGACTGTTTCAACTTATGCTAATAAGATGAACATTTACGAGTTTCTACACATGAGAGGAGTTCAAAAATACCAAGTTTGAACACTAAATCTCACGTAGGGCGAAAATCGCAACTCCATTCACGTCAACTTGGGGGTGTTTTTGGTTAGCACCGCCACTCAATTATTTCGGGACTGTTTCAACTTATGCTAATAAGATGCACATTTTTAAGTTTCTACACATGAGAGGAGTTCAAAAATACCAAGTTTGAATACTAAATCTCACGTAGGGCGAAAATCGCAACTCCATTCACGTCAATTTGGGGGTGTTTTTGGTTAGCACCGCCACTCAATTATTTCAGGACTGTTTCAACTTATGCTAATAAGATGAACATTTTTGAGTTTCTACACATGAGAGGAGTTCAAAAATACCAAGTTTGAACACTAAATCTCACGTAGGGCGAAAATCGCAACTCCATTCACGTCAATTTGGGGGTGTTTTTGGTTAGCACCGCCACTCAATTATTTCGGGACTGTTTCAACTTATGCTAATAAGATGAACATTTACGAGTTTCTACACATGAGAGGAGTTCAAAAATACCAAGTTTGAACACTAAATCTCACGTAGGGCGAAAATCGCAACTCCATTCACGTCAACTTGGGGGTGTTTTTGGTTAGCACCGCCACTCAATTATTTCGGGACTGTTTCAACTTATGCTAATAAGATGCACATTTTTAAGTTTCTACACATGAGAGGAGTTCAAAAATACCAAGTTTGAATACTAAATCTCACGTAGGGCGAAAATCGCAACTCCATTCACGTCAATTTGGGGGTGTTTTTGGTTAGCACCGCCACTCAATTATTTCAGGACTGTTTCAACTTATGCTAATAAGATGAACATTTTTGAGTTTCTACACATGAGAGGAGTTCAAAAATACCAAGTTTGAACACTAAATCTCACGTAGGGCGAAAATCGCAACTCCATTCACGTCAATTTGGGGGTGTTTTTGGTTAGCACCGCCACTCAATTATTTCGGGACTGTTTCAACTTATGCTAATAAGATGAACATTTTTGAGTTTCTACACATGAGAGAAGTTCAAAAATACCAAGTTTGAACACTAAATCCCACGTAGGGCGAAAATCGCAACTCCATTCACGTCAACTTGGGGGTGTTTTTGGTTAGCACCGCCACTCAATTATTTCGGGACTGTTTCAACTTATGCTAATAAGATGCACATTTTAAGTTTCTACACATGAGAGGAGTTCAAAAATACCAAGTTTGAATACTAAATCTCACGTAGGGCGAAAATCGCAACTCCATTCACGTCAATTTGGGGGTGTTTTTGGTTAGCACCGCCACTCAATTATTTCAGGACTGTTTCAACTTATGCTAATAAGATGAACATTTTTGAGTTTCTACACATGAGAGGAGTTCAAAAATACCAAGTTTGAACACTAAATCTCACGTAGGGCGAAAATCGCAACTCCATTCACGTCAATTTGGGGGTGTTTTTGGTTAGCACCGCCACTCAATTATTTCGGGACTGTTTCAACTTATGCTAATAAGATGAACATTTTTGAGTTTCTACACATGAGAGGAGTTCAAAAATACCAAGTTTGAATACTAAATCTCACGTAGGGCGAAAATCGCAACTCCATTCACGTCAATTTGGGGGTGTTTTTGGTTAGCACCGCCACTCAATTATTTCAGGACTGTTTCAACTTATGCTAATAAGATGAACATTTTTGAGTTTCTACACATGAGAGGAGTTCAAAAATACCAAGTTTGAACACTAAATCTCACGTAGGGCGAAAATCGCAACTCCATTCACGTCAATTTGGGGGTGTTTTTGGTTAGCACCGCCACTCAATTATTTCGGGACTGTTTCAACTTATGCTAATAAGATGAACATTTTTGAGTTTCTACACATGAGAGAAGTTCAAAAATACCAAGTTTGAACACTAAATCCACGTAGGGCGAAAATCGCAACTCCATTCACGTCAACTTGGGGGTGTTTTTGGTTAGCACCGCCACTCAATTATTTCGGGACTGTTTTAACTTATGCTAATAAGATGAACATTTTTGAGTTTCTACACATGGGAGAAGTTCAAAAATACCAAGTTTGAACACTAAATCCCACGTAGGGCGAAAATCGCAACTCCATTCACGTCAACTTGGGGGTGTTTTTGGTTAGCACGGCCACTTAATTATTTCGGGACTGTTTCAACTTATACAAATAAGATGAACATTTTTGAGTTTCTACACATGAGAGGAGTTCAAAAATACCAAGTTTGAATACTAAATCTCACGTAGGGCGAAAATCGCAACTCCATTCACGTCAACTTGGGGGTGTTTTTGGTTAGCACGGCCACTCAATTATTTCGGGACTGTTTCAACTTATACAAATAAGATGAACATTTTTAAGTTTCTACACATGAGAGGAGTTCAAAAATACCAAGTTTGAATACTAAATCTCACGTAGGGCGAAAATCGCAACTCCATTCACGTCAACTTGGGGTGTTTTTGGTTAGCACGGCCACTCAATTATTTCGGGACTGTTTTAACTTATGCAAATAAGATGAACATTTTTAAGTTTATACACATGAGAGGAGTTCAAAAATACCAAGTTTGAACACTAAATCTCACGTAGGGCAAAAATCGCAACTCCATTCACGTCAATTTGGGGGTGTTTTTGGTTAGCACCGCCACTCAATTATTTCGGGACTGTTTCAACTTATGCTAATAAGATGAACATTTTTGAGTTTCTACACATGAGAGAAGTTCAAAAATACCAAGTTTGAACACTAAATCCCACGTAGGGCGAAAATCGCAACTCCATTCACGTCAACTTGGGGGTGTTTTTGGTTAGCACGGCCACTCAATTATTTCGGGACTGTTTCAACTTATACAAATAAGATGAACATTTTTAAGTTTCTACACATGAGAGGAGTTCAAAAATACCAAGTTTGAATACTAAATCTCACGTAGGGCGAAAATCGCAACTCCATTCACGTCAACTTGGGGGTGTTTTTGGTTAGCACCGCCACTCAATTATTTCGGGACTGTTTCAACTTATGCAAATAAGATGAACATTTTCAAGTTTCTACACATGAGAGGAGTTCAAAAATACCAAGTTTGAATACTAAATCCCACGTAGGGCGAAAATCGCAACTCCATTCACGTCAACTTGGGGGTGTTTTTGGTTAGCACGGCCACTCAATTATTTCGGGACTGTTTCAACTTATGCAAATAAGATGAACATTTTTAAGTTTCTACACATGAGAGAAGTTCAAAAATACCAAGTTTGAACACTAAATCCCACGTAGGGCGAAAATCGCAACTCCATTCACGTCAACTTGGGGGTGTTTTTGGTTAGCACGGCCACTCAATTATTTCGGGACTGTTTCAACTTATGCTAATAAGATGAACATTTTTAAGTTTCTACACATGAGAGGAGTTCAAAAATACCAAGTTTGAACACTAAATCTCACGTAGGGCGAAAATCGCAACTCCATTCACGTTTCTACACATGAGAGGAGTTCAAAAATAACAAGTTTGAACACTAAATCCCACGTAGGGCGAAAATCGCAACTCCATTCACGTCAACTTGGGGGTGTTTTTGGTTAGCACCGCCACTCAATTATTTCGGGACTGTTTTAACTTATGCTAATAAGATGAACATTTACGAGTTTCTACACATGAGAGGAGTTCAAAAATACCAAGTTTGAACACTAAATCTCACGTAGGGCGAAAATCGCAACTCCATTCACGTCAACTTGGGGGTGTTTTTGGTTAGCACCGCCACTCAATTATTTCGGGACTGTTTCAACTTATGCTAATAAGATGCACATTTTTAAGTTTCTACACATGAGAGGAGTTCAAAAATACCAAGTTTGAATACTGAATCTCACGTAGGGCGAAAATCGCAACTCCATTCACGTTAATTTGGGGGTGTTTTTGGTTAGCACCGCCACTCAATTATTTCAGGACTGTTTCAACTTATGCTAATAAGATGAACATTTTTGAGTTTCTACACATGAGAGGAGTTCAAAAATACCAAGTTTGAACACTAAATCTCACGTAGGGCAAAAATCGCAACTCCATTCACGTTAATTTGGGGGTGTTTTTGGTTAGCACCGCCACTCAATTATTTCGGGACTGTTTCAACTTATGCTAATAAGATGAACATTTTTGAGTTTCTACACATGAGGGGAGTTCAAAAATACCAAGTTTGAATACTAAATCTCACGTAGGGCGAAAATCGCAACTCCATTCACGTCAACTTGGGGGTGTTTTGGGTTAGCACCGCCACTCAATTATTTCGGGACTGTTTCAACTCATGCTAATAAGATGAACATTTTTGAGTTTCTACACATGAGGGGAGTTCAAAAATACCAAGTTTGAATACTAAATCTCACGTAGGGCGAAAATCGCAACTCCATTCACGTCAACTTGGGGGTGTTTTTGGTTAGCACCGCCACTCAATTATTTCGGGACTGTTTCAACTTATACAAATAAGATGAACATTTTTAAGTTTCTACACATGAGAGGAGTTCAAAAATACCAAGTTTGAATACTGAATCTCACGTAGGGCGAAAATCGCAACTCCATTCACGTTAATTTGGGGGTGTTTTTGGTTAGCACCGCCACTCAATTATTTCAGGACTGTTTCAACTTATGCTAATAAGATGAACATTTTTGAGTTTCTACACATGAGAGGAGTTCAAAAATACCAAGTTTGAACACTAAATCTCACGTAGGGCAAAAATCGCAACTCCATTCACGTTAATTTGGGGGTGTTTTTGGTTAGCACCGCCACTCAATTATTTCGGGACTGTTTCAACTTATGCTAATAAGATGAACATTTTTGAGTTTCTACACATGAGGGGAGTTCAAAAATACCAAGTTTGAATACTAAATCTCACGTAGGGCGAAAATCGCAACTCCATTCACGTCAACTTGGGGGTGTTTTGGGTTAGCACCGCCACTCAATTATTTCGGGACTGTTTCAACTCATGCTAATAAGATGAACATTTTTGAGTTTCTACACATGAGGGGAGTTCAAAAATACCAAGTTTGAATACTAAATCTCACGTAGGGCGAAAATCGCAACTCCATTCACGTCAACTTGGGGGTGTTTTTGGTTAGCACCGCCACTCAATTATTTCGGGACTGTTTCAACTTATACAAATAAGATGAACATTTTTAAGTTTCTACACATGAGAGGAGTTCAAAAATACCAAGTTTGAATACTAAATCTCACGTAGGGCGAAAATCGCAACTCCATTCACGTCAATTTGGGGGTGTTTTTGGTTAGCACCGCCACTTAATTATTTCAGGACTGTTTCAACTTATGCTAATAAGATGAACATTTTTGAGTTTCTACACATGAGAGGAGTTCAAAAATACCAAGTTTGAACACTAAATCTCACGTAGGGCAAAAATCGCAACTCCATTCACGTCAATTTGGGGGTGTTTTTGGTTAGCACCGCCACTCAATTATTTCGGGACTGTTTCAACTTATGCTAATAAGATGAACATTTACGAGTTTCTACACATGAGAGGAGTTCAAAAATACCAAGTTTGAACACTAAATCTCACGTAGGGCGAAAATCGCAACTCCATTCACGTCAACTTGGGGGTGTTTTTGGTTAGCACCGCCACTCAATTATTTCGGGACTGTTTCAACTTATGCTAATAAGATGCACATTTTTAAGTTTCTACACATGAGAGGAGTTCAAAAATACCAAGTTTGAATACTGAATCTCACGTAGGGCGAAAATCGCAACTCCATTCACGTTAATTTGGGGGTGTTTTTGGTTAGCACCGCCACTCAATTATTTCAGGACTGTTTCAACTTATGCTAATAAGATGAACATTTTTGAGTTTCTACACATGAGAGGAGTTCAAAAATACCAAGTTTGAACACTAAATCTCACGTAGGGCAAAAATCGCAACTCCATTCACGTTAATTTGGGGGTGTTTTTGGTTAGCACCGCCACTCAATTATTTCGGGACTGTTTCAACTTATGCTAATAAGATGAACATTTTTGAGTTTCTACACATGAGGGGAGTTCAAAAATACCAAGTTTGAATACTAAATCTCACGTAGGGCGAAAATCGCAACTCCATTCACGTCAACTTGGGGGTGTTTTGGGTTAGCACCGCCACTCAATTATTTCGGGACTGTTTCAACTCATGCTAATAAGATGAACATTTTTGAGTTTCTACACATGAGGGGAGTTCAAAAATACCAAGTTTGAATACTAAATCTCACGTAGGGCGAAAATCGCAACTCCATTCACGTCAACTTGGGGGTGTTTTTGGTTAGCACCGCCACTCAATTATTTCGGGACTGTTTCAACTTATACAAATAAGATGAACATTTTTAAGTTTCTACACATGAGAGGAGTTCAAAAATACCAAGTTTGAATACTAAATCTCACGTAGGGCGAAAATCGCAACTCCATTCACGTCAATTTGGGGTGTTTTTGGTTAGCACCGCCACTTAATTATTTCAGGACTGTTTCAACTTATGCTAATAAGATGAACATTTTTGAGTTTCTACACATGAGAGGAGTTCAAAAATACCAAGTTTGAACACTAAATCTCACGTAGGGCAAAAATCGCAACTCCATTCACGTCAATTTGGGGGTGTTTTTGGTTAGCACCGCCACTCAATTATTTCGGGACTGTTTCAACTTATGCTAATAAGATGAACATTTTTGAGTTTCTACACATGAGGGGAGTTCAAAAATACCAAGTTTGAACACTAAATCTCACGTAGGGCAAAAATCGCAACTCCATTCACGTCAATTTGGGGGTGTTTTTGGTTAGCACCGCCACTCAATTATTTCGGGACTGTTTCAACTTATGCTAATAAGATGAACATTTTTAAGTTTCTACACATGAGAGGAGTTCAAAAATACCAAGTTTGAACACTAAATCTCGCGTAGGGCGAAAATCGCAACTCCATTCACGTCAACTAGGGGGTGTTTTTGGTTAGCACCGCCACTCAATTATTTCGGGACTGTTTCAACTTATGCTAATAAGATAAGCATTTTTAAGTTTCTACACATGAGAGGAGTTCAAAAATACCAAGTTTGAACACTAAATCTCACGTAGGGCAAAAATCGCAACTCCATTCACGTTTCTACACATGAGAGGAGTTCAAAAATACCAAGTTTGAACACTAAATCCCACGTAGGGCGAAAATCGCAACTCCATTCACGTCAACTTGGGGGTGTTTTTGGTTAGCACCGCCACTCAATTATTTCGGGACTGTTTCAACTTATGCTAATAAGATGAAGATTTTGAGTTTCTACACATGAGAGAAGTTCAAAAATACCAAGTTTGAACACTAAATCCCACGTAGGGCGAAAATCGCAACTCCATTCACGTCAAATTGGGGGTGTTTTTGGTTAGCACCGCCACTCAATTATTTCGGGACTGTTTCAACTTATGCTAATAAGATGAACATTTACGCACCAAAAACACCCCCAAATTAACGTGAATGGAGTTGCGATTTTCGCCCTACGTGAGATTCAGTATTCAAACTTGGTATTTTTGAACTCCTCTCATGTGTAGAAACTTAAAAATGTTCATCTTATTTGCATAAGTTGAAACAGTCCCGAAATAATTGAGTGGCGGTGCTAACCAAAAACACCCCCAAGTTGACGTGAATGGAGTTGCGATTTTCGCCCTACGTGAGATTTAGTGTTCAAACTTGGTATTTTTGAACTCCTCTCATGTGTAGAAACTTAAAAATGTTCATCTTATTAGCATAAGTTGAAACAGTCCGAAATAATTGAGTGGCGGTGCTAACCAAAAACACCCCCAAATTGACGTGAATGGAGTTGCGATTTTTGCCCTACGTGAGATTTAGTGTTCAAACTTGGTATTTTTGAACTCCCCTCATGTGTAGAAACTCAAAAATGTTCATATTATTAGCATAAGTTGAAACAGTCCCGAAATAATTGAGTGGCGGTGCTAACCAAAAACACCCCCAAATTGACGTGAATGGAGTTGCGATTTTTGCCCTACGTGAGATTTAGTGTTCAAACTTGGTATTTTTGAACTCCTCTCATGTGTAGAAACTCAAAAATGTTCATCTTATTAGCATAAGTTAAAACAGTCCTGAAATAATTGAGTGGCGGTGCTAACCAAAAACACCCCCAAATTGACGTGAATGGAGTTGCGATTTTCGCCCAACGTGAGATTTAGTATTCAAACTTGGTATTTTTGAACTCCTCTCATGTGTATAAACTTAAAAATGTTCATCTTATTTGCATAAGTTGAAACAGTCCCGTAATAATTGAGTGGCCGTGCTAACCAAAAACACCCCCAAGTTGACGTGAATGGAGTTGCGATTTTCGCCCTACGTGAGATTTAGTATTCAAACTTGGTATTTTTGAACTCCTCTCATGTGTAGAAACTTAAAAATGTTCATCTTATTTGTATAAGTTGAAACAGTCCCGAAATAATTGAGTGGCCGTGCTAACCAAAAACACCCCCAAGTTGACGTGAATGGAGTTGCGATTTTCGCCCTACGTGGGATTTAGTATTCAAACTTGGTATTTTTGAACTCCTCTCATGTGTAGAAACTTGAAAATGTTCATCTTATTTGCATAAGTTGAAACAGTCCCGAAATAATTGAGTGGCGGTGCTAACCAAAAACACCCCCAAGTTGACGTGAATGGAGTTGCGATTTTCGCCCTACGTGAGATTTAGTATTCAAACTTGGTATTTTTGAACTCCTCTCATGTGTAGAAACTTAAAAATGTTCATCTTATTTGTATAAGTTGAAACAGTCCCGAAATAATTGAGTGGCCGTGCTAACCAAAAACACCCCCAAGTTGACGTGAATGGAGTTGCGATTTTCGCCCTACGTGGGATTTAGTGTTCAAACTTGGTATTTTTGAACTTCTCTCATGTGTAGAAACTCAAAAATGTTCATCTTATTAGCATAAGTTGAAACAGTCCCGAAATAATTGAGTGGCGGTGCTAACCAAAAACACCCCCAAATTGACGTGAATGGAGTTGCGATTTTTGCCCTACGTGAGATTTAGTGTTCAAACTTGGTATTTTTGAACTCCTCTCATGTGTATAAACTTAAAAATGTTCATCTTATTTGCATAAGTTAAAACAGTCCCGAAATAATTGAGTGGCCGTGCTAACCAAAAACACCCCCAAGTTGACGTGAATGGAGTTGCGATTTTCGCCCTACGTGAGATTTAGTATTCAAACTTGGTATTTTGAACTCCTCTCATGTGTAGAAACTTAAAAATGTTCATCTTATTTGTATAAGTTGAAACAGTCCCGAAATAATTGAGTGGCCGTGCTAACCAAAAACACCCCCAAGTTGACGTGAATGGAGTTGCGATTTTCGCCCTACGTGGGATTTAGTATTCAAACTTGGTATTTTTGAACTCCTCTCATGTGTAGAAACTTAAAAATGTTCATCTTATTTGCATAAGTTGAAACAGTCCCCGAAATAATTGAGTGGCGGTGCTAACCAAAAACACCCCCAAGTTGACGTGAATGGAGTTGCGATTTTCGCCCTACGTGAGATTTAGTATTCAAACTTGGTATTTTTGAACTCCTCTCATGTGTAGAAACTCAAAAATGTTCATCTTATTTGTATAAGTTGAAACAGTCCCGAAATAATTAAGTGGCCGTGCTAACCAAAAACACCCCCAAGTTGACGTGAATGGAGTTGCGATTTTCGCCCTACGTGGGATTTAGTGTTCAAACTTGGTATTTTTGAACTTCTCTCATGTGTAGAAACTCAAAAATGTTCATCTTATTAGCATAAGTTGAAACAGTCCCGAAATAATTGAGTGGCGGTGCTAACCAAAAACACCCCCAAGTTGACGTGAATGGAGTTGCGATTTTCGCCCTACGTGAGATTTAGTATTCAAACTTGGTATTTTTGAACTCCTCTCATGTGTAGAAACTTAAAAATGTTCATCTTATTTGTATAAGTTGAAACAGTCCCGAAATAATTGAGTGGCCGTGCTAACCAAAAACACCCCCAAGTTGACGTGAATGGAGTTGCGATTTTCGCCCTACGTGGGATTTAGTATTCAAACTTGGTATTTTTGAACTCCTCTCATGTGTAGAAACTTAAAAATGTTCATCTTATTTGCATAAGTTGAAACAGTCCCGAAATAATTGAGTGGCCGTGCTAACCAAAAACACCCCCAAGTTGACGTGAATGGAGTTGCGATTTTCGCCCTACGTGGGATTTAGTGTTCAAACTTGGTATTTTTGAACTTCTCTCATGTGTAGAAACTTAAAAATGTTCATCTTATTTGCATAAGTTGAAACAGTCCCGAAATAATTGAGTGGCCGTGCTAACCAAAAACACCCCCAAGTTGACGTGAATGGAGTTGCGATTTTCGCCCTACGTGGGATTTAGTATTCAAACTTGGTATTTTTGAACTCCTCTCATGTGTAGAAACTTGAAAATGTTCATCTTATTTGCATAAGTTGAAACAGTCCCGAAATAATTGAGTGGCGGTGCTAACCAAAAACACCCCCAAGTTGACGTGAATGGAGTTGCGATTTTCGCCCTACGTGAGATTTAGTATTCAAACTTGGTATTTTTGAACTGCTCTCATGTGTAGAAACTTAAAAATGTTCATCTTATTTGTATAAGTTGAAACAGTCCCGAAATAATTGAGTGGCCGTGCTAACCAAAAACACCCCCAAGTTGACGTGAATGGAGTTGCGATTTTCGCCCTACGTGGGATTTAGTGTTCAAACTTGGTATTTTTGAACTTCTCTCATGTGTAGAAACTCAAAATGTTCATCTTATTAGCATAAGTTGAAACAGTCCCGAAATAATTGAGTGGCGGTGCTAACCAAAAACACCCCCAAATTGACGTGAATGGAGTTGCGATTTTTGCCCTACGTGAGATTTAGTGTTCAAACTTGGTATTTTTGAACTCCTCTCATGTGTATAAACTTAAAAATGTTCATCTTATTTGCATAAGTTAAAACAGTCCCGAAATAATTGAGTGGCCGTGCTAATCAAAAACACCCCCAAGTTGACGTGAATGGAGTTGCGATTTTCGCCCTACGTGAGATTTAGTATTCAAACTTGGTATTTTTGAACTCCTCTCATGTGTAGAAACTTAAAAATGTTCATCTTATTTGTATAAGTTGAAACAGTCCCGAAATAATTGAGTGGCCGTGCTAACCAAAAACACCCCCAAGTTGACGTGAATGGAGTTGCGATTTTCGCCCTACGTGAGATTTAGTATTCAAACTTGGTATTTTTGAACTCCTCACATGTGTAGAAACTCAAAAATGTTCATCTTATTTGTATAAGTTGAAACAGTCCCGAAATAATTAAGTGGCCGTGCTAACCAAAAACACCCCCAAGTTGACGTGAATGGAGTTGCGATTTTCGCCCTACGTGGGATTTAGTGTTCAAACTTGGTATTTTTGAACTTCTCTCATGTGTAGAAACTCAAAAATGTTCATCTTATTAGCATAAGTTGAAACAGTCCCGAAATAATTGAGTGGCGGTGCTAACCAAAAACACCCCCAAATTGACGTGAATGGAGTTGCGATTTTTGCCCTACGTGAGATTTAGTGTTCAAACTTGGTATTTTTGAACTCCTCTCATGTGTAGAAACTTAAAAATGTTCATCTTATTTGCATAAGTTGAAACAGTCCCGAAATAATTGAGTGGCGGTGCTAACCAAAAACACCCCCAAGTTGACGTGAATGGAGTTGCGATTTTCCCCCTACGTGGGATTTAGTGTTCAAACTTGGTATTTTTGAACTCCTCTCATGCGTAGAAACTTAAAAATGTTCATCTTATTAGCATAAGTTGGAACAGTCCGAAATAATTGAGTGGCGGTGCTAACCAAAAACACCCCCAAATTGACGTCAATGGAGTTGCGATTTTCGCCCTACGTGAGATTTAGTATTCAAACTTGGTATTTTTGAACTCCTCTCATGTGTAGAAACTTGAAAATGTTCATCTTATTTGCATAAGTTGAAACAGTCCCGAAATAATTGAGTGGCGGTGCTAACCAAAAACACCCCCAAGTTGACGTGAATGGAGTTGCGATTTTTGCCCTACGTGAGATTTAGTGTTCAAACTTGGTATTTTTGAACTCCCTCATGTGTAGAAACTCAAAAATGTTCGTCTTATTAGCATAAGTTGAAACAGTCCCGAAATAATTGAGTGGCGGTGCTAACCAAAAACACCCCCAAGTTGACGTGAATGGAGTTGCGATTTTCGCCCTACGTGGGATTTAGTATTCAAACCTGGTATTTTTGAACTCCTCTCATGTGTAGAAACTTAAAAATGTTCATCTTATTTGCATAAGTTGAAACAGTCCCGAAATAATTGAGTGGCGGTGCTAACCAAACACACCCCCAAGTTGACGTGAATGGAGTTGCGATTTTCGCCCTACGTGAGATTTAGTGTTCAAACTTGGTATTTTTGAACTCCTCTCATGTGTAGAAACTTAAAAATGTTCATCTTATTTGTATAAGTTGAAACAGTCCCGAAATAATTGAGTGGCCGTGCTAACCAAAAACACCCCCAAGTTGACGTGAATGGAGTTGCGATTTTCGCCCTACGTGGGATTTAGTGTTCAAACTTGGTATTTTTGAACTCCTCTCATGTGTAGAAACTTAAAAATGTTCATCTTATTAGCATAAGTTGAAACAGTCCCGAAATAATTGAGTGGCGGTGCTAACCAAAAACACCCCCAAATTGACGTGAATGGAGTTGCGATTTTTGCCCTACGTGGGATTTAGTGTTCAAACTTGGTATTTTTGAACTCCCCTCATGTGTAGAAACTCAAAAATGTTCATCTTATTTGCATAAGTTGAAACAGTCCCGAAATAATTGAGTGGCCGTGCTAACCAAAAACACCCCCAAGTTGACGTGAATGGAGTTGCGATTTCGCCCTACGTGGGATTTAGTATTCAAACTTGGTATTTTTGAACTCCTCTCATGTGTAGAAACTTGAAAATGTTCATCTTATTTGCATAAGTTGAAAAAGTCCCGAAATAATTGAGTGGCGGTGCTAACCAAAAACACCCCCAAGTTGACGTGAATGGAGTTGCGATTTTCGCCCTACGTGAGATTTAGTATTCAAACTTGGTATTTTTGAACTGCTCTCATGTGTAGAAACTTAAAAATGTTCATCTTATTTGTATAAGTTGAAACAGTCCCGAAATAATTGAGTGGCCGTGCTAACCAAAAACACCCCCAAGTTGACGTGAATGGAGTTGCGATTTTCGCCCTACGTGGGATTTAGTGTTCAAACTTGGTATTTTTGAACTTCTCTCATGTGTAGAAACTCAAAAATGTTCATCTTATTAGCATAAGTTGAAACAGTCCCGAAATAATTGAGTGGCGGTGCTAACCAAAAACACCCCCAAATTGACGTGAATGGAGTTGCGATTTTTGCCCTACGTGAGATTTAGTGTTCAAACTTGGTATTTTTGAACTCCTCTCATGTGTATAAACTTAAAAATGTTCATCTTATTTGCATAAGTTAAAACAGTCCGAAATAATTGAGTGGCCGTGCTAATCAAAAACACCCCCAAGTTGACGTGAATGGAGTTGCGATTTTCGCCCTACGTGAGATTTAGTATTCAAACTTGGTATTTTTGAACTCCTCTCATGTGTAGAAACTTAAAAATGTTCATCTTATTTGTATAAGTTGAAACAGTCCCGAAATAATTGAGTGGCCGTGCTAACCAAAAACACCCCCAAGTTGACGTGAATGGAGTTGCGATTTTCGCCCTACGTGAGATTTAGTATTCAAACTTGGTATTTTTGAACTCCTCACATGTGTAGAAACTCAAAAATGTTCATCTTATTTGTATAAGTTGAAACAGTCCCGAAATAATTAAGTGGCCGTGCTAACCAAAAACACCCCCAAGTTGACGTGAATGGAGTTGCGATTTTCGCCCTACGTGGGATTTAGTGTTCAAACTTGGTATTTTTGAACTTCTCTCATGTGTAGAAACTCAAAAATGTTCATCTTATTAGCATAAGTTGAAACAGTCCCGAAATAATTGAGTGGCGGTGCTAACCAAAAACACCCCAAATTGACGTGAATGGAGTTGCGATTTTTGCCCTACGTGAGATTTAGTGTTCAAACTTGGTATTTTGAACTCCTCTCATGTGTAGAAACTTAAAAATGTTCATCTTATTTGCATAAGTTGAAACAGTCCCGAAATAATTGAGTGGCGGTGCTAACCAAAAACACCCCCAAGTTGACGTGAATGGAGTTGCGATTTTCCCCCTACGTGGGATTTAGTGTTCAAACTTGGTATTTTTGAACTCCTCTCATGCGTAGAAACTTAAAAATGTTCATCTTATTAGCATAAGTTGGAACAGTCCCGAAATAATTGAGTGGCGGTGCTAACCAAAAACACCCCCAAATTGACGTCAATGGAGTTGCGATTTTCGCCCTACGTGAGATTTAGTATTCAAACTTGGTATTTTTGAACTCCTCTCATGTGTAGAAACTTGAAAATGTTCATCTTATTTGCATAAGTTGAAACAGTCCCGAAATAATTGAGTGGCGGTGCTAACCAAAAACACCCCCAAGTTGACGTGAATGGAGTTGCGATTTTCGCCCTACGTGGGATTTAGTATTCAAACTTGGTATTTTTGAACTCCCTCATGTGTAGAAACTCAAAAATGTTCGTCTTATTAGCATAAGTTGAAACAGTCCCGAAATAATTGAGTGGCGGTGCTAACCAAAAACACCCCCAAGTTGACGTGAATGGAGTTGCGATTTTCGCCCTACGTGGGATTTAGTATTCAAACCTGGTATTTTTGAACTCCTCTCATGTGTAGAAACTTAAAAATGTTCATCTTATTTGCATAAGTTGAAACAGTCCCGAAATAATTGAGTGGCGGTGCTAACCAAACACACCCCCAAGTTGACGTGAATGGAGTTGCGATTTTCGCCCTACGTGAGATTTAGTGTTCAAACTTGGTATTTTTGAACTCCTCTCATGTGTAGAAACTTAAAAATGTTCATCTTATTTGTATAAGTTGAAACAGTCCCGAAATAATTGAGTGGCCGTGCTAACCAAAAACACCCCCAAGTTGACGTGAATGGAGTTGCGATTTTCGCCCTACGTGGGATTTAGTGTTCAAACTTGGTATTTTTGAACTCCTCTCATGTGTAGAAACTTAAAAATGTTCATCTTATTAGCATAAGTTGAAACAGTCCCGAAATAATTGAGTGGCGGTGCTAACCAAAAACACCCCCAAATTGACGTGAATGGAGTTGCGATTTTTGCCCTACGTGGGATTTAGTGTTCAAACTTGGTATTTTTGAACTCCCCTCATGTGTAGAAACTCAAAAATGTTCATCTTATTTGCATAAGTTGAAACAGTCCCGAAATAATTGAGTGGCCGTGCTAACCAAAAACACCCCCAAGTTGACGTGAATGGAGTTGCGATTTTCGCCCTACGTGGGATTTAGTATTCAAACTTGGTATTTTTGAACTCCTCTCATGTGTAGAAACTTGAAAATGTTCATCTTATTTGCATAAGTTGAAAAAGTCCCGAAATAATTGAGTGGCGGTGCTAACCAAAAACACCCCCAAGTTGACGTGAATGGAGTTGCGATTTTCGCCCTACGTGAGATTTAGTATTCAAACTTGGTATTTTTGAACTGCTCTCATGTGTAGAAACTTAAAAATGTTCATCTTATTTGTATAAGTTGAAACAGTCCCGAAATAATTGAGTGGCCGTGCTAACCAAAAACACCCCCAAGTTGACGTGAATGGAGTTGCGATTTTCGCCCTACGTGGGATTTAGTGTTCAAACTTGGTATTTTTGAACTTCTCTCATGTGTAGAAACTCAAAAATGTTCATCTTATTAGCATAAGTTGAAACAGTCCCGAAATAATTGAGTGGCGGTGCTAACCAAAAACACCCCCAAATTGACGTGAATGGAGTTGCGATTTTTGCCCTACGTGAGATTTAGTGTTCAAACTTGGTATTTTTGAACTCCTCTCATGTGTATAAACTTAAAAATGTTCATCTTATTTGCATAAGTTAAAACAGTCCCGAAATAATTGAGTGGCCGTGCTAATCAAAAACACCCCCAAGTTGACGTGAATGGAGTTGCGATTTTCGCCCTACGTGAGATTTAGTATTCAAACTTGGTATTTTTGAACTCCTCTCATGTGTAGAAACTTAAAAATGTTCATCTTATTTGTATAAGTTGAAACAGTCCCGAAATAATTGAGTGGCCGTGCTAACCAAAAACACCCCCAAGTTGACGTGAATGGAGTTGCGATTTTCGCCCTACGTGAGATTTAGTATTCAAACTTGGTATTTTTGAACTCCTCACATGTGTAGAAACTCAAAAATGTTCATCTTATTTGTATAAGTTGAAACAGTCCCGAAATAATTAAGTGGCCGTGCTAACCAAAAACACCCCCAAGTTGACGTGAATGGAGTTGCGATTTTCGCCCTACGTGGGATTTAGTGTTCAAACTTGGTATTTTTGAACTTCTCTCATGTGTAGAAACTCAAAAATGTTCATCTTATTAGCATAAGTTGAAACAGTCCCGAAATAATTGAGTGGCGGTGCTAACCAAAAACACCCCCAAATTGACGTGAATGGAGTTGCGATTTTTGCCCTACGTGAGATTTAGTGTTCAAACTTGGTATTTTTGAACTCCTCTCATGTGTAGAAACTTAAAAATGTTCATCTTATTTGCATAAGTTGAAACAGTCCCGAAATAATTGAGTGGCGGTGCTAACCAAAAACACCCCCAAGTTGACGTGAATGGAGTTGCGATTTTCCCCCTACGTGGGATTTAGTGTTCAAACTTGGTATTTTTGAACTCCTCTCATGCGTAGAAACTTAAAAATGTTCATCTTATTAGCATAAGTTGGAACAGTCCCGAAATAATTGAGTGGCGGTGCTAACCAAAAACACCCCCAAATTGACGTCAATGGAGTTGCGATTTTCGCCCTACGTGAGATTTAGTATTCAAACTTGGTATTTTTGAACTCCTCTCATGTGTAGAAACTTGAAAATGTTCATCTTATTTGCATAAGTTGAAACAGTCCCGAAATAATTGAGTGGCGGTGCTAACCAAAAACACCCCCAAGTTGACGTGAATGGAGTTGCGATTTTTGCCCTACGTGAGATTTAGTGTTCAAACTTGGTATTTTTGAACTCCCTCATGTGTAGAAACTCAAAAATGTTCGTCTTATTAGCATAAGTTGAAACAGTCCCGAAATAATTGAGTGGCGGTGCTAACCAAAAACACCCCCAAGTTGACGTGAATGGAGTTGCGATTTTCGCCCTACGTGGGATTTAGTATTCAAACCTGGTATTTTTGAACTCCTCTCATGTGTAGAAACTTAAAAATGTTCATCTTATTTGCATAAGTTGAAACAGTCCCGAAATAATTGAGTGGCGGTGCTAACCAAACACACCCCCAAGTTGACGTGAATGGAGTTGCGATTTTCGCCCTACGTGAGATTTAGTGTTCAAACTTGGTATTTTTGAACTCCTCTCATGTGTAGAAACTTAAAAATGTTCATCTTATTTGTATAAGTTGAAACAGTCCCGAAATAATTGAGTGGCCGTGCTAACCAAAAACACCCCCAAGTTGACGTGAATGGAGTTGCGATTTTCGCCCTACGTGGGATTTAGTGTTCAAACTTGGTATTTTTGAACTCCTCTCATGTGTAGAAACTTAAAAATGTTCATCTTATTAGCATAAGTTGAAACAGTCCCGAAATAATTGAGTGGCGGTGCTAACCAAAAACACCCCCAAATTGACGTGAATGGAGTTGCGATTTTTGCCCTACGTGGGATTTAGTGTTCAAACTTGGTATTTTTGAACTCCCCTCATGTGTAGAAACTCAAAAATGTTCATATTATTTGCATAAGTTGAAACAGTCCCGAAATAATTGAGTGGCCGTGCTAACCAAAAACACCCCCAAGTTGACGTGAATGGAGTTGCGATTTTCGCCCTACGTGGGATTTAGTATTCAAACTTGGTATTTTTGAACTCCTCTCATGTGTAGAAACTTGAAAATGTTCATCTTATTTGCATAAGTTGAAAAAGTCCCGAAATAATTGAGTGGCGGTGCTAACCAAAAACACCCCCAAGTTGACGTGAATGGAGTTGCGATTTTCGCCCTACGTGAGATTTAGTATTCAAACTTGGTATTTTTGAACTGCTCTCATGTGTAGAAACTTAAAAATGTTCATCTTATTTGTATAAGTTGAAACAGTCCCGAAATAATTGAGTGGCCGTGCTAACCAAAAACACCCCCAAGTTGACGTGAATGGAGTTGCGATTTTCGCCCTACGTGGGATTTAGTGTTCAAACTTGGTATTTTTGAACTTCTCTCATGTGTAGAAACTCAAAAATGTTCATCTTATTAGCATAAGTTGAAACAGTCCCGAAATAATTGAGTGGCGGTGCTAACCAAAAACACCCCCAAATTGACGTGAATGGAGTTGCGATTTTTGCCCTACGTGAGATTTAGTGTTCAAACTTGGTATTTTTGAACTCCTCTCATGTGTATAAACTTAAAAATGTTCATCTTATTTGCATAAGTTAAAACAGTCCCGAAATAATTGAGTGGCCGTGCTAACCAAAAACACCCCCAAGTTGACGTGAATGGAGTTGCGATTTTCGCCCTACGTGAGATTTAGTATTCAAACTTGGTATTTTTGAACTCCTCTCATGTGTAGAAACTTAAAAATGTTCATCTTATTTGTATAAGTTGAAACAGTCCCGAAATAATTGAGTGGCCGTGCTAACCAAAAACACCCCCAAGTTGACGTGAATGGAGTTGCGATTTTCGCCCTACGTGAGATTTAGTATTCAAACTTGGTATTTTTGAACTCCTCTCATGTGTAGAAACTCAAAAATGTTCATCTTATTTGTATAAGTTGAAACAGTCCCGAAATAATTAAGTGGCCGTGCTAACCAAAAACACCCCCAAGTTGACGTGAATGGAGTTGCGATATTCGCCCTACGTGGGATTTAGTGTTCAAACTTGGTATTTTTGAACTTCTCTCATGTGTAGAAACTCAAAAATGTTCATCTTATTAGCATAAGTTGAAACAGTCCCGAAATAATTGAGTGGCGGTGCTAACCAAAAACACCCCCAAATTGACGTGAATGGAGTTGCGATTTTTGCCCTACGTGAGATTTAGTGTTCAAACTTGGTATTTTTGAACTCCTCTCATGTGTAGAAACTTAAAAATGTTCATCTTATTTGCATAAGTTGAAACAGTCCCGAAATAATTGAGTGGCGGTGCTAACCAAAAACACCCCCAAGTTGACGTGAATGGAGTTGCGATTTTCGCCCTACGTGAGATTTAGTGTTCAAACTTGGTATTTTTGAACTCCTCTCATGTGTAGAAACTTAAAAATGTTCATCTTATTTGCATAAGTTGAAACAGTCCCGAAATAATTGAGTGGCGGTGCTAACCAAAAACACCCCCAAGTTGACGTGAATGGAGTTGCGATTTTCCCCCTACGTGGGATTTAGTGTTCAAACTTGGTATTTTTGAACTCCTCTCATGCGTAGAAACTTAAAAATGTTCATCTTATTAGCATAAGTTGAAACAGTCCCGAAATAATTGAGTGGCGGTGCTAACCAAAAACACCCCCAAATTGACGTCAATGGAGTTGCGATTTTCGCCCTACGTGAGATTTAGTATTCAAACTTGGTATTTTTGAACTCCTCTCATGTGTAGAAACTTGAAAATGTTCATCTTATTTGCATAAGTTGAAACAGTCCCGAAATAATTGAGTGGCGGTGCTAACCAAAAACACCCCCAAGTTGACGTGAATGGAGTTGCGATTTTCGCCCTACGTGAGATTTAGTGTTCAAACTTGGTATTTTTGAACTCCTCTCATGTGTAGAAACTTAAAAATGTTCATCTTATTTGTATAAGTTGAAACAGTCCCGAAATAATTGAGTGGCCGTGCTAACCAAAAACACCCCCAAGTTGACGTGAATGGAGTTGCGATTTTCGCCCTACGTGGGATTTAGTGTTCAAACTTGGTATTTTTGAACTCCTCTCATGTGTAGAAACTTAAAAATGTTCATCTTATTAGCATAAGTTGAAACAGTCCCGAAATAATTGAGTGGCGGTGCTAACCAAAAACACCCCCAAATTGACGTGAATGGAGTTGCGATTTTTGCCCTACGTGAGATTTAGTGTTCAAACTTGGTATTTTTGAACTCCTCTCATGTGTAGAAACTTAAAAATGTTCATCTTATTTGCATAAGTTGAAACAGTCCCGAAATAATTGAGTGGCGGTGCTAACCAAAAACACCCCCAAGTTGACGTGAATGGAGTTGCGATTTTCGCCCTACGTGAGATTTAGTGTTCAAACTTGGTATTTTTGAACTCCTCTCATGTGTAGAAACTTAAAAATGTTCATCTTATTTGCATAAGTTGAAACAGTCCCGAAATAATTGAGTGGCGGTGCTAACCAAAAACACCCCCAAGTTGACGTGAATGGAGTTGCGATTTTCCCCCTACGTGGGATTTAGTGTTCAAACTTGGTATTTTTGAACTCCTCTCATGCGTAGAAACTTAAAAATGTTCATCTTATTAGCATAAGTTGAAACAGTCCCGAAATAATTGAGTGGCGGTGCTAACCAAAAACACCCCCAAATTGACGTCAATGGAGTTGCGATTTTCGCCCTACGTGAGATTTAGTATTCAAACTTGGTATTTTTGAACTCCTCTCATGTGTAGAAACTTAAAAATGTTCATCTTATTTGTATAAGTAGAAACAGTCCCGAAATAATTGAGTGGCCGTGCTAACCAAAAACACCCCCAAGTTGACGTGAATGGAGTTGCGATTTTCGCCCTACGTGAGATTTAGTATTCAAACTTGGTATTTTTGAACTCCTCTCATGTGTAGAAACTCAAAAATGTTCATCTTATTTGTATAAGTTGAAACAGTCCCGAAATAATTAAGTGGCCGTGCTAACCAAAAACACCCCCAAGTTGACGTGAATGGAGTTGCGATTTTCGCCCTACGTGGGATTTAGTGTTCAAACTTGGTATTTTTGAACTTCTCTCATGTGTAGAAACTCAAAAATGTTCATCTTATTAGCATAAGTTGAAACAGTCCCAAAATAATTGAGTGGCGGTGCTAACCAAAAACACCCCCAAATTGACGTGAATGGAGTTGCGATTTTTGCCCTACGTGAGATTTAGTGTTCAAACTTGGTATTTTTGAACTCCTCTCATGTGTATAAACTTAAAAATGTTCATCTTATTTGCATAAGTTAAAACAGTCCCGAAATAATTGAGTGGCCGTGCTAACCAAAAACACCCCCAAGTTGACGTGAATGGAGTTGCGATTTTCGCCCTACGTGAGATTTAGTATTCAAACTTGGTATTTTTGAACTCCTCTCATGTGTAGAAACTTAAAAATGTTCATCTTATTTGTATAAGTTGAAACAGTCCCGAAATAATTGAGTGGCCGTGCTAACCAAAAACACCCCCAAGTTGACGTGAATGGAGTTGCGATTTTCGCCCTACGTGAGATTTAGTATTCAAACTTGGTATTTTTGAACTCCTCTCATGTGTAGAAACTCAAAAATGTTCATCTTATTTGTATAAGTTGAAACAGTCCCGAAATAATTAAGTGGCCGTGCTAACCAAAAACACCCCCAAGTTGACGTGAATGGAGTTGCGATTTTCGCCCTACGTGGGATTTAGTGTTCAAACTTGGTATTTTTGAACTTCTCTCATGTGTAGAAACTCAAAAATGTTCATCTTATTAGCATAAGTTGAAACAGTCCCGAAATAATTGAGTGGCGGTGCTAACCAAAAACACCCCCAAATTGACGTGAATGGAGTTGCGATTTTTGCCCTACGTGAGATTTAGTGTTCAAACTTGGTATTTTTGAACTCCTCTCATGTGTAGAAACTTAAAAATGTTCATCTTATTTGCATAAGTTGAAACAGTCCCGAAATAATTGAGTGGCCGTGCTAACCAAAAACACCCCCAAGTTGACGTGAATGGAGTTGCGATTTTCGCCCTACGTGAGATTTAGTGTTCAAACTTGGTATTTTTGAACTCCTCTCATGTGTAGAAACTTAAAAATGTTCATCTTATTTGCATAAGTTGAAACAGTCCCGAAATAATTGAGTGGCGGTGCTAACCAAAAACACCCCCAAGTTGACGTGAATGGAGTTGCGATTTCCCCCCTACGTGGGATTTAGTGTTCAAACTTGGTATTTTTGAACTCCTCTCATGCGTAGAAACTTAAAAATGTTCATCTTATTTGTATAAGTTGAAACAGTCCCGAAATAATTGAGTGGCGGTGCTAACCAAAAACACCCCCAAATTGACGTCAATGGAGTTGCGATTTTCGCCCTACGTGAGATTTAGTATTCAAACTTGGTATTTTTGAACTCCTCTCATGTGTAGAAACTTGAAAATGTTCATCTTATTTGCATAAGTTGAAACAGTCCCGAAATAATTGAGTGGCGGTGCTAACCAAAAACACCCCCAAGTTGACGTGAATGGAGTTGCGATTTTTGCCCTACGTGAGATTTAGTGTTCAAACTTGCTATTTTTGAACTCCCTCATGTGTAGAAACTCAAAAATGTTCGTCTTATTAGCATAAGTTGAAACAGTCCCGAAATAATTGAGTGGCGGTGCTAACCAAAAACACCCCCAAGTTGACGTGAATGGAGTTGCGATTTTCGCCCTACGTGGGATTTAGTATTCAAACCTGGTATTTTTGAACTCCTCTCATGTGTAGAAACTTAAAAATGTTCATCTTATTTGCATAAGTTGAAACAGTCCCGAAATAATTGAGTGGCGGTGCTAACCAAAAACACCCCCAAGTTGACGTGAATGGAGTTGCGATTTTCGCCCTACGTGAGATTTAGTGTTCAAACTTGGTATTTTTGAACTCCTCTCATGTGTAGAAACTTAAAAATGTTTATCTTATTTGTATAAGTTGAAACAGTCCCGAAATAATTGAGTGGCCGTGCTAACCAAAAACACCCCCAAGTTGACGTGAATGGAGTTGCGATTTTCGCCCTACGTGGGATTTAGTGTTCAAACTTGGTATTTTTGAACTCCTCTCATGTGTAGAAACTTAAAAATGTTCATCTTATTAGCATAAGTTGAAACAGTCCCGAAATAATTGAGTGGCGGTGCTAACCAAAAACACCCCCAAATTGACGTCAATGGAGTTGCGATTTTCGCCCTACGTGAGATTTAGTATTCAAACTTGGTATTTTTGAACTCCTCTCATGTGTAGAAACTTGAAAATGTTCATCTTATTTGCATAAGTTGAAACAGTCCCGAAATAATTGAGTGGCGGTGCTAACCAAAAACACCCCCAAGTTGACGTGAATGGAGTTGCGATTTTTGCCCTACGTGAGATTTAGTGTTCAAACTTGCTATTTTTGAACTCCCTCATGTGTAGAAACTCAAAAATGTTCGTCTTATTAGCATAAGTTGAAACAGTCCCGAAATAATTGAGTGGCGGTGCTAACCAAAAACACCCCCAAGTTGACGTGAATGGAGTTGCGATTTTCGCCCTACGTGGGATTTAGTATTCAAACCTGGTATTTTTGAACTCCTCTCATGTGTAGAAACTTAAAAATGTTCATCTTATTTGCATAAGTTGAAACAGTCCCGAAATAATTGAGTGGCGGTGCTAACCAAAAACACCCCCAAGTTGACGTGAATGGAGTTGCGATTTTCGCCCTACGTGAGATTTAGTGTTCAAACTTGGTATTTTTGAACTCCTCTCATGTGTAGAAACTTAAAAATGTTTATCTTATTTGTATAAGTTGAAACAGTCCCGAAATAATTGAGTGGCCGTGCTAACCAAAAACACCCCCAAGTTGACGTGAATGGAGTTGCGATTTTCGCCCTACGTGGGATTTAGTGTTCAAACTTGGTATTTTTGAACTCCTCTCATGTGTAGAACCTTAAAAATGTTCATCTTATTAGCATAAGTTGAAACAGTCCCGAAATAATTGAGTGGCGGTGCTAACCAAAAACACCCCCAAATTGACGTGAATGGAGTTGCGATTTTTGCCCTACGTTAGATTTAGTGTTCAAACTTGGTATTTTTGAACTCCCCTCATGTGAAGAAACTCAAAAATGTTCATCTTATTAGCATAAGTTAAAACAGTCCTGAAATAATTGAGTGGCGGTGCTAACCAAAAACACCCCCAAATTGACGTGAATGGAGTTGCGATTTTCGCCCAACGTGAGATTTAGTATTCAAACTTGGTATTTTTGAACTCCTCTCATGTGTAGAAACTTGAAAATGTTCATCTTATTTGCATAAGTTGAAACAGTCCCGAAATAATTGAGTGGCGGTGCTAACCAAAAACACCCCCAAGTTGACGTGAATGGAGTTGCGATTTTTGCCCTACGTTAGATTTAGTGTTCAAACTTGCTATTTTTGAACTCCCTCATGTGTAGAAACTCAAAAATGTTGCTTGTCATAATTTATGACAGAAAAAGTTTTTGTCATAATTTATGACAAGAGTGAAATGATGCTTGTCATAATTTATGACAAGGGAGAAATAATGCTTGTCATAATTTATGACAAGAGAGAAATGTCATAATTTATGACAAGAGAGAAATGATGCTCGTCATAATTTATGACAGAAAAAGTTTTTGTCATAATTTATGACAAGAGTGAAATGATGCTTGTCATAATTTATGACAAGAGAGAAATTATGCTCGTCATATTTTATGACAAGAGAGAGAGATGATGCTTGTCATAGTTTATGTCAAGAGAGAAATGATGCTCGTCATAAGTTATGTCAAGAGAGAAATTGAGCTTTTCATTATTTATGACAAGAGAGAAATGGTGCTTGTCATAATTTATGACAAGAGAGAAATGGTGCTTCTCATAATTTATGACAAGAGAGAAATGGTGCTTGTCATAATTTATGACAAGAGAGAAATGGTGCTTGTCATAATTTATGACAAGAGTGAAATGATGCACAGAGAGAAATTATGCTTCTCATAATTTATCATGACAAGAGAGAAATGATGCTTCTCCTAATTTATGACAAGAGCGAAATTATGCTTGTCATGAAAAAGGATGACAAGAGAGAAATGATGCTTCTCATAATTTATCATGACAAGAGAGAAATGATGCTTCTCATAATTTATGACAAGAGAGAAATGATGCTTCTCATAATTTATCATGACAAGAGAGAAATGATGCTTCTCATAATTTATGACAAGAGAGAAATTATGCTTGTCATAATTTATGACAGAAAAAGTTTTTGTCATAATTTATGACAAGAGTGAAATGATGCTTGTCATAATTTAGGACAAGAAAGGAATGATGCTTGTCATAATTTATGTCAAGAGAGAAATGATGCTTCCCATAATTTATGACAAGAGAAAAATTATGCTTGTCATAATTTATGACAGAAAAAGTTACAAAATCTCTCCCATCATTCTATTTCCATACATATACAGTGTGGACACAACGGTGATTGTCCAAAACGGTTCATTTATCTCCAATAGTGCTAGTGAGAGAGGGTGAAACATGTCTTGGTTGGGATTGAGCCTTCAAAAGCCTACACTAGCACAAAGATGTTTGAATTTATATCCCTATGCATATATGGATGGTCAAAAATGTTTTCTATGTCTTATTAGGTGGGATGACATTTATGTCTATCCGCGGTGTTGCGAAGTGCGGTCGTTCTCTGTACTCTGTGGTAGAAATCTGATCTACGAAGTGTCATTGGTTAGGGGCAACGTAACTAACTGAACCGTCTTGACACTGGATAGCATTGTTGCATGCATGATCGAACTATTCGATTTTTGGTATAGAGTTACAAGAACGGGCAAACTCAAAACAGCGCAGAGTTTATGTCTTATTACTATGTATTTTGTGACCGTCTATTGCATCCCTCTGTTTTTACACATGGCACAGCCAACGTGCATACATCTCATCCCAGCCAAACATGCCAATCCGGATGATCTCTTCACAAAACATATCTTCATTACAACGTCTCTTTCAAGATAACTATTGTCCCACAAATCATTTGGTTCAATCGCCGTCGTCCAGCACTGTCAAATTGCATGTAATATTATGAGCGCGTAACAGGGTAACCATACCCTTTTTTCTCAACTTTTCTCTCCATTTACTCCATTGGAGTGCCACATACTATGTGGAAGTCACGTGTTAAATCACGAATAAATCTATTCTATTCTATTCTATAATTTAGGACAAGAAAGGAATGATGCTTGTCATAATTTATGACAAGAGAGAAATGATGCTTCCCATAATTTATGAAATGAGTGAAATGATGCTTGTCATAATTTATGACAGAAAAAAGTTTTTGTCATAATTTATGACAAGAGTGAAATGATGCTTGTCATAATTTATGACAAGGGAGAAATTATGCTTGTCATAATTTATGACAAGAGAGAAATGTCATAATTTATGACAAGAGAGAAATGATGCTTGTCATAATTTATGACAGAAAAAGTTTTTGTCATAATTTATGACAAGAGTGAAATGATGCTTGTCATAATTTATGACAAGAGAGAAATTATGCTCGTCATATTTTATGACAAGAGAGAGATGATGCTTGTCATAGTTTATGTCAAGAGAGAAATGATGTTCGTCATAAGTTATGTCAAGGGAGAAATTGAGCTTTTCATTATTTATGACAAGAGAGAAATGGTGCTTGTCATCATTTATGACAAGAGAGAAATGGTGCTTCTCATAATTTATGACAAGAGAGAAATGGTGCTTGTCATAATTTATGACAAGAGAGAAATGGTGCTTGTCATAATTTATGACAAGAGTGAAATGATGCACAGAGAGAAATGATGCTTCTCATAATTTATCATGACAAGAGAGAAATGATGCTTCTCCTAATTTATGACAAGAGCGAAATTATGCTTGTCATGAAAAAGGATGACAAGAGAGAAATGATGCTTCTCATAATTTATCATGACAAGAGAGAAATGATGCTTCTCATAATTTATGACAAGAGAGAAATGATGCTTCTCATAATTTATCATGACAAGAGAGAAATGATGCTTCTCATAATTTATGACAAGAGAGAAATTATGCTTGTCATAATTTATGACAGAAAAAGTTTTTGTCATAATTTATGACAAGAGTGAAATGATGCTTGTCATAATTTAGGACAAGAAAGGAATGATGCTTGTCATAATTTATGACAAGAGAGAAATGATGCTTCCCATAATTTATGACAAGAGTGAAATGATGCTTGTCATAATTTATGACAAGAAATAAATAATGCTTGTCATAAATTATGACAAGCATCATTTCAAGAGAGAAATTATGCTTGAAATGATGCTTGTCATAATTTATGACAAGAGAGAAATTATGCTCGTCATATTTTATGACAAGAGAGAGATGATGCTTGTCATAGTTTATGTCAAGAGAGAAATTATGCTTGTCATAATTTATGTCAAGAGAGAAATTGAGCTTTTCATTATTTATGACAAGAGAGAAATGGTGCTTGTCATAATTTATGTCAAGAAAGAAATTGAGCTTTTCCTTATTTATGACAAGAGAGAAATGGTGCTTGTCATAATTTATGACAAGAGAGAAATTTCATAATTTATGACAAGAGAGAAATGATGTTTGTCATAATTTATGACAGAAAAAGTTTTTGTCATAATTCATGACAAGAGTGAAATGATGCTTGTCATAATTTATGACAAGAAATAAATAATGCTTGTCATAATTTATGACAAGAGAGAAATGATGCTTCTCATTATTCATGACAAGAGAGAAATTATGCTTGTCATAATTTATGACAGAAAAAGTTTTTGTCATAATTTATGACAAGAGTGAAATGATGCTTGTCATAATTTAGGACAAGAAATAAATAATGCTTGTCATAATTTATGACAAGAGAGAAATGATGCTTCTCATAATTCATGACAAGAGAGAAATTATGCTTGTCATAATTTATGACAGAACAAGTTTTTGTCATAATTTATGACAAGAAAAAAATTATGCTTGTCATAATTTATGACAGAAAAAGTTTTTGTCATAATTTATGACAAGAGTAAAATGATGCTTGTCATAATTTAGGACAAGAAAGGAATGATGCTTGTCATAATTTATGACAAGATAGAAATGATGCTTCCCATAATTTATGAAAAGAGTGAAATGATGCTTGTCATAATTTATGAAAGAAAAAGTTTTTGTCATAATTTATGACAAGAGTGAAATGATGCTTGTCATAATTTATGACAAGAAATAAATAATGCTTGTCATAATTTATGACAAGAGATAAATGATTCTTCTCATAATTCATGACAAGAAAAAAATTATGCTTGTCATAATTTATGACAGAAAAAGTTTTTGTCATAATTTATGACAAGAGTGAAATGATGCTTGTCATAATTTAGGACAAGAAAGGAATGATGCTTGTCATAATTTATGTCAAGAGAGAAATGATGCTTCCCATAATTTATGACAAGAGAAAAATTATGCTTGTCATAATTTATGACAGAAAAAGTTTTTGTCATAATTTATGACAAGAGTGAAATGATGCTTGTCATAATTTAGGACAAGAAAGGAATGATGCTTGTCATAATTTATGTCAAGAGAGAAATGATGCTTCCCATAATTTATGACAAGAGAAAAATTATGCTTGTCATAATTTATGACAGAAAAAGTTTTTGTCATAATTTATGACAAGAGTGAAATGATGCTTGTCATAATTTAGGACAAGAAAGGAATGATGCTTGTCATAATTTATGACAAGAGAGAAATGATGCTTCCCATAATTTATGAAAAGAGTGAAATGATGCTTGCCATAATTTATGACAGAAAAAGTTTTTGTCATAATTTATGACAAGAGTGAAATGATGCTTGTCATAATTTAGGACAAGAAAGAAATGATGCTTGTCATAATTTATGACAAGAGAGAAATGATGCTTCCCATAATTTATGAAAATAGTGAAATGATGCTTGCCATAATTTATGACAAGAGAGAAATGATGCTTCCCATAATTTATGACAACAGAAAAATTATGCTTGTCATAATTTATGACAGAAAAAGTTTTGTCATAATTTATGACAAGAGTGAAATGAGGCTTGTCATAATTTATGACAAGAAATAAATAATGCTTGTCATAAATTATGACAAGAGAGAAATGTCATAATTTATGACAAGAGAGAAATTATGCTTGTCATAATTTATGACAGAAAAAGTTTTTGTCATAATTTATGACAAGAGTGAAATGATGCTTGTCATAATTTAGGACAAGAAAGGAATGATGCTTGTCATAATTTATGTCAAGAGAGAAATGATGCTTCCCATAATTTATGACAAGAGAGAAATGATGCTTGTCATAATTTATGACAGAAAAAGTTTTTGTCATAATTTATGACAAGAGTGAAATGATGCTTGTCATAATTTAGGACAAGAAAGGAATGATGCTTGTCATAATTTATGACAAGAGAGAAATGATGCTTCCCATAATTTATGAAAATAGTGAAATGATGCTTGCCATAATTTATGACAAGAGAGAAATGATGCTTCCCATAATTTATGACAACAGAAAAATGATGCTTGTCATAATTTATGACAGAAAAAGTTTTTGTCATAATTATGACAAGAGTGAAATGATGCTTGTCATAATTTATGACAAGAAATAAAACATGCTTGTCATAAATTATGACAAGCATCATTTCAAGAGAGAAATTATGCTTGAAATGATGCTTGTCATAATTTATGACAAGAGAGAAATTATGCTTGTCATAATTTATGACAAGAGAGAAATGTCATAATTTATGACAAGAGAGAAATGATGCTTGTCATAATTTATGACAGAAAAAGTTTTTGTCATAATTTATGACAAGAGTGAAATGATGCTTGTCATAATTTATGACAAGAAATAAAACATGCTTGTCATAAATTATGACAAGCATCATTTCAAGAGAGAAATTATGCTTGAAATGATGCTTGTCATAATTTATGACAAGAGAGAAATTATGCTTGTCATAATTTATGACAAGAGAGAAATGTCATAATTTATGACAAGAGAGAAATGATGCTTGTCATAATTTATGACAGAAAAAGTTTTTGTCATAATTTATGACAAGAGTGAAATGATGCTTGTCATAATTTATGACAAGAAATAAATCATGCTTGTCATAAATTATGACAAGCATCATTTCAAGAGAGAAATTATGCTTGAAATGATGCTTGTCATAATTTATGACAAGAGAAAAATTATGCTTCCCATAATTTATGAAAAGAGTGAAATGATGCTTGTCATAATTTATGACAAGAGAGAAATGATGCTTCTCATAGTTTATCATGACAAGAGAAAAATGATGCTTCTCATAATTTATGACAAGAGATAAATGATGCTTCTCATAATTTATCATGACAAGAGAGAAATGATGCTTCTCATAATTTATGACAAGAGAGAAATGATGCTTCTCATAATTTATGACAGAAAAAGTTTTTGTCATAGTTCATGACAAGAGAGAAATGATGCTTGTCATAATTTATGACAGAAAAAGTTTTTGTCATAATTTATGACAAGAGAGAAATGATGCTTGTCATAATTTATGACAAGGGAGAAATTATGCTTTTCATAATTTATGACAAGAGAGAAATGTCGTAATTTATGACAAGAGAGAAATGATGCTTGTCATAATTTATGACAGAAAAAGTTTTTGTCATAATTTATGACAAGAGTGAAATGGTGCTTGTCATAATTTATGACAAGAGAGAAATGGTGCTTCTCATAATTTATGACAAGAGAGAAATGGTGCTTGTCATAATTTATGACAAGAGAGAAATGGTGCTTGTCATAATTTATGACAAGAGTGAAATGATGCACAGAGAGAAATGATGCTTCTCATAATTTATCATGACAAGAGAGAAATGATGCTTCTCCTAATTTATGACAAGAGAGAAATTATGCTTGTCATGAAAAAGGATGACAAGAGAGAAATGATGCTTCTCATAATTTATCATGACAAGAGAGAAATGATGCTTCTCATAATTTATGACAAGAGAGAAATAATGCTTCTCATAATTTATCATGACAAGAGAGAAATGATGCTTCTCATAATTTATGACAAGAGAGAAATTATGCTTGTCATAATTTATGACAGAAAAAGTTTTTGTCATAATTTATGACAAGAGTGAAATGATGCTTGTCATAATTTAGGACAAGAAAGGAATGATGCTTGTCATAATTTATGTCAAGAGAGAAATGATGCTTCCCATAATTTATGACAAGAGAAAAATTATGCTTGTCATAATTTATGACAGAAAAAGTTACAAAATCTCTCCCATCATTCTATTTCCATACATATACAGTGTGGACACAACGGTGATTGTCCAAAACGGTTCATTTATCTCCAATAGTGCTAGTGAGAGAGGGTGAAACATGTCTTGGTTGGGATTGAGCCTTCAAAAGCCTACACTAGCACAAAGATGTTTGAATATATATCCTATGCATATATGGATGGTCAGAAATGTTTTCTGTGCCTTATTAGGTGGGATGACATTTATGTCTATCCGCGGTGTTGCGAAGTGCGGCCGTTCTCTGTACTCTGTGTAGAAATCTGATCTACGAAGTGTCATTGGTTAGGGGCAACGTAACTAACTGAACCGTCTTGACACTGGATAGCATTGTTGCATGCATGATCGAACTATTCGATTTTTGGTATAGAGTTACAAGAACGGGCAAAAACAAAACAGCGCAGAGTTTATGTCTTATTACTATGTATTTTGTGACCGTCTATTGCATCCCTCTGTTCTTACACATGCACAGCCAACGTGCATACATCTCATCCCAGCCAAACATGCCAATCCGGATGATCTCTTCACAAAACATATCTTCATTACAACGTCTCTTTCAAGATAACTATTGTCCCACAAATCATTCGGTTCAATCGCCGTCGTCCAGCACTGTCAAATTGCATGTAATATTATGAGCGCTTAACAGGGTAACCATACCCTTTTTTCTCAACTTTTCTCTCCATTTACTCCATTGGAGTGCCACATACTATGTGGAAGTCACGTGTTAAATCACGAATAAATCTATTCTATTCTATTCTATAATTTAGGACAAGAAAGGAATGATGCTTGTCATAATTTATGACAAGAGAGAAATGATGCTTCCCATAATTTATGAAATGAGTGAAATGATGCTTGTCATAATTTATGACAGAAAATTTTTTTGTCATAATTTATGACAAGAGTGAAATGATGCTTGTCATAATTTATGACAAGAAATAAATAATGCTTGTCATAAATTATGACAAGCATCATTTCAAGAGAGAAATTATGCTTGAAATGATGCTTGTCATAATTTATGACAAGAGAGAAATTATGCTCGTCATATTTTATGACAAGAGAGAGATGATGCTTGTCATAGTTTATGTCAAGAGAGAAATTATGCTTGTCATAATTTATGTCAAGAGAGCAATTGAGCTTTTCATTATTTATGACAAGAGAGAAATGGTGCTTGTCATAATTTATGTCAAGAAAGAAATTGAGCTTTTCATTATTTATGACAAGAGAGAAATGGTGCTTGTAATAATTTATGACAAGAGAGAAATGTCATAATTTATGACAAGAGAGAAATGATGCTTGTCATAATTTATGACAGAAAAAGTTTTTGTCATAATTCATGACAAGAGTGAAATGATGCTTGTCATAATTTATGACAAGAAATAAATAATGCTTGTCATAATTTATGACAAGAGAGAAATGATGCTTCTCATTATTCATGACAAGAGAGAAATTATGCTTGTCATAATTTATGACAGAAAAAGTTTTTGTCATAATTTATGACAAGAGTGAAATGATGCTTGTCATAATTTAGGACAAGAAATAAATAATGCTTGTCATAATTTATGACAAGAGAGAAATGATGCTTCTCATAATTCATGACAAGAGAGAAATTATGCTTGTCATAATTTATGACAGAAAAAGTTTTTGTCATAATTTATGACTAGAAAAAAATTATGCTTGTCATAATTTATGACAGAAAAAGTTTTTGTCATAATTTATGACAAGAGTAAAATGATGCTTGTCATAATTTAGGACAAGAAAGGAATGATGCTTGTCATAATTTATGACAAGATAGAAATGATGCTTCCCATAATTTATGAAAAGAGTGAAATGATGCTTGTCATAATTTATGAAAGAAAAAGTTTTTGTCATAATTTATGACAAGAGTGAAATGATGCTTGTCATAATTTATGACAAGAAATAAATAATGCTTGTCATAATTTATGACAAGAGATGAATGATGCTTCTCATAATTCATGACAAGAAAAAAATTATGCTTCTCATAATTTATGAAAAGAGAGAAATTATGCTTGTCATAATTTATGACAGAAAAAGTTTTTGTCATAGTTTATGACAAGAGAGAAATGATGCTTGTCATAATTTATGACAGAAAAAGTTTTTGTCATAATTTATGACAAGAGAGAAATGATGCTTGTCATAATTTATGACAAGAGAGAAATTATGCTTGTCATAATTTATGACAAGAGAGAAATTTCATAATTTATGACAAGAGAGAAATGATGCTTGTCATAATTTATGACAGAAAAAGTTTTTGTCATAATTTATGACAAGAGTGAAATGATGCTTGTCATAATTTATGACAAGAAATGAATAATGCTTGTCATAATTTATGACAAGAGAGAAATGATGCGTCTCATTATTCATGACAAGAAAAAAATTATGCTTGTCATAATTTATGACAGAAAAAGTTTTTGTCATAATTTATGACAAGAGTGAAATGGTGCTTGTCATAATTTAGGACAAGAGAGAAATGATGCTTCTCATAACTTATCATGACAAGAGAGAAATGATGCTTGTCATAATTTATGACAAGAGAGAAATCATGCTCGTCATATTTTATGACAAGAGAGAAATGATGCTTCTCATAATTTATCATGACAAGAGAGAAATGATGCTTCTCATAATTTATGACAAGAGAGAAATTATGCTTGTCATAATTTATGACAGAAAAAGTTTTTGTCATAATTTATGACAAGAGTGAAATGATGCTTGTCATAATTTAGGACAAGAAAGGAATGATGCTTGTCATAATTTATGTCAAGAGAGAAATGATGCTCGTCATATTTTATGACAGAGAGAGATGATGCTTGTCATAGTTTATGTCAAGAGAGAAATTATGCTTGTCATAATTTATGTCAAGAGAGAAATTGAGCTTTTCATTATTTATGACAAGAGAGAAATTGTGCTTGTCATAATTTATGTCAAGAGAGAAATTGAGCTTTTCATTATTTATGACAAGAGAGAAATGGTGCTTGTCATAATTTATGACAAGAGAGAAATGTCATAATTTATGACAAGAGAGAAATGATGCTTGTCATAATTTATGACAGAAAAAGTTTTTGTCATAATTTATGACAAGAGTGAAATGATGCTTGTCATAATTTATGACAAGAGAAAAATTATGCTTGTCATAATTTATGACAGAAAAAGTTTTTGTCATGCGGCATGCTTCCTGGATGCCATGGCAAAAGGGTTCGGCGATTCGGATAAGGACCATCTGGTTGGGATCGAGCTGGCTCATCCGAACTGGAACGACCAGTTCTACTTCTCCATACCGACCGATTGCCGCCTACACTACCTCATTCTTGGCGGAGGAATTGAAAAATCGGAGACAGTCTTCGCGTGGCATCAAACCAATTGACAATAAGGTTAGCTTACAAAATTTTACGATAACCATTGTTTCTAATTTAACCTCTTAACATTTAGCCATTGGTATCATGATTCTTAATAATTGACAAGGCTCGATTCCTCTTCGCGAGACAATTTTACTGTATTATTCAATGTAGCAATATTTACAGCTCCGGGCCACATTCGTGCGCATAAAACGCGCGAGTGGTTCGGGCAGGCCAAGAATGAGTGCGATTGTCGAGCAGACTGGGGGAAGTGGAACCGGCCAGACACCTCGCAGCAAGACCTGGAGGAACATCACGCAGAATAATGGTGTGTTTATAATACGGTTACGCGACTAAACACTGCATACATGATCAAGGCATATTTCGGATTGTTTTCTTATTCACTCACTGATCTTTTTTTCAAGCGTTGTTTTTTTTATTTTGAGGAACACAGTTTTTTTCAGTCGCCGAAAACTGCCTTCCGCAGGCAATCATCCAAGGGCTCGCATATATCGAGCTGACAGAGAATCGAACATTGGCTACGCAAGCTCGGTGGAAGGCTGCAACGCGTGTGGATGACCGATACCCTGCCAGATCTCGGGAGATCAGAAGAGAGGCGGAGGACCTGCGACTGATGGCGGGGGTCCCCACACGTCAGAACTTCACTATGGAACATGTGGAGATATTCCAGAGACTTCTGTCGGGACGATTTCAACTCATAGTGGTGGGGATACCTTCGACAGTGATGTGATTTTCCGAGGGTCGTATGCGGGAAGAAACAGCGTCATTGCACTCCTCCTGAAAGACGGCCACTATCAGCTCATAAAAAAACTGGCAACCCTTCTTCAAGAGCGACTACTATTGCACCATGTGCAACGTACGAACACATGAAGCACGGAGACATTACACCTGTCCTCAACGAGGTGTCAAATGTCTTTATGAAGGATGTCATCCGGTCCCTGGTGAAACAGTGAGGTGCCAGGTGTGTACGGTAACCTTTGAAAGCCAGGCATGCTATGACAACCATTTGCGAAGAGGGGTTCAGGGTGCTCGACCTCGGTGTGAAGAGACGATACCCTGTGAGAAGTGCCATGTGGTCTATTACACGGATCGCAAACACCACCATACATGTGGTTTCGCGTACTGCTCACGATGCCAGGTTGAACGTGAAGAGGGCCACACGTGTATGATGAGCCGCTCAATTTTCAACGAAGACAAGATCACCGAAAAAAGAATCTACTACGATCTTGAGGTGAGACTTTTGTATCCCAAGTTTTAGCCCTTTATGTTTCCATTTAAATCATTCCGCTATTGCACACTGTAATTAAATGATGTGTTTTCAGACCATGACGGTAGAGGAGAACGACCGTTTGTACCACCGCGTTGTGCTGGCTATGGCGCTCCGTTGCTGTCCTGCGTGTCGCGACACTGTGCCCACAACTCTCCAGGAATCGAGAGATCTCACATGCGCCGCCTGCTCCTCCGGCGGCAAGCGTTTCTGGGAGTTTGACTGCGTACATGCTGGAAATGAGGAGGTGGATGTGATGGCAGCATTCGGAAAGTGGCTCGTCGACAAACGCCACACGGGGTTCACAGCCGTCGCCCACAACATGAAGGGGTGCGTTACGAAACTTTACTTCTTTAACATTTCGCGAATCATAATTTCATTCAGGTACAGTGTTCAAGTATTTGACTATCACGTATTCAACATTTCTCGAAACACACAGTTTCAGGTACGACGGTCAGTTTATCTTGCGACATATATTCGAAGATACTACCCCGGCTCCGAAGACTCTGGTCTGTGATGGTACCAAGGTCAACTTCATCTCTATTGGAGGGATGCGTTTCGTGGACAGCTTCAATTATGTGCCGGCCGCCCTATCAACCTTCTCCAAAACGTTTGGGATCCCAGAAATCGTGAAGGGGTTGGTTTTTTAGTTGAATGATTTTTTTTCCGCCTATTTCTGTCAATGTTGTTTAAGAGTTTACAAGATCATAGTTTTCCACAAAAGCGTTATCTCTTCACTCTGTTTTGCAGAGAGTTCCCCTTCAAGTTTGTGAGGCCGGAGAATTTCGACTATGAGGGCCCGATGCCATCTAGAGACGAATATGGAGTGGACCAGCGACCAGAGGAGAAGAGACTCAAGTTTGAACAGTTCTACCAGGAGCGTGTGAATGCCAATCAACCCTTCAACTTCCGTCGCGAGCTCCTTACCTACTGCTGTGCCGATGTGATATTGTTGGCAGCGGCCATGAATAAGTTTGAGAAAAGTTTCCGAGAGAAGACCAATGTCGTGTTACTCGAAGAAACGGTAACTTCGGCAAGCGCCGCCGTAAAAACATTCCGCCGAAACCACCTCCCCCTGAACACAGTGGCTTTGGATGTAAGTCTCGAAGGAACATCCATCAAACAAAGTGTGATTGCCTCGAGGTATCTAGCATGGATGCAGAAGACTGAGACCGAGAACATCTGCACCGGAGACAATGTGGGAGAGTACAAGGTGAGTGTTTATTGCCATTCACTCTTCAACTTTTCTACCCCAAAATCAACCATTTACACGGGAACGAATAATGATGTTACCCATTGTATATAAAATATTTATAGATTCCCAACACTCACTACCATGTTGACGGTTTCATCCATCGTTGTGCAAAGTATCCGGACGGGCGTGCCATTGAGATTAAGGTTAGTTTTTACTCATTTATATTTATCATCTATACTTTGAAACTCTATGAGATGTAGGGTTGAGATTTCAATAAAATATAAGTAATAAGTACGTGAAGTCTGTCACTTTCAGGGGTGTTTCTGGCACGCCCACGACTGCAGATACCCGGCTCACAAAAGTATGCCCTGTGGTAAAACGGCTCAAACAAATTCGAGATCGTGATGCAGTCCGTGAAACACTCATAAGTGCCCATTGTGATCTGAAAGTTGTCTACGAGTGTGAGATAGACGATGAACGAAAGGCCAATCGAACTCTTGATGAATTCCTCAAGCAGAATCATCGCCAGGTTAGTAGAAATTTATCACAAGGTTTAGAAATTCATTTCAAGTCTCACATCACAACATACCAAGAAAATTTTGAATTCATTTCACTAATCTCTAGGGCCCCCGTGATCGCCGCCGAAGCTTTGTTTGGAGGAAGGACAGAGGTGATCAGGATGAAGATGAGTCCGGCGGAGGCTGTGGGAAAGGAGCTGGCCTACAAGGACTTTACCAGGTTCGCAGAGTCATATTGAGGAGAATTAAAAACATGACTTTTCATGTCTAAATAAACTCATTCAGCTTGTACCCGGATGTCATGAAAAATTGCCCGTATCCGATTGGTGCAGCCCGGGCAATGCATCCTCGTGACATCGCGGTACCAATCCGAGCTGTGGAGGACCTCACGATCCAGGGCATCATCAGTTGTCGCGTGAGTTGATTTAAATAGAGACATAAATTTATAATTTCGACCTCATGTTGTTACTATGATTTGCAGGTTCTACCACCCCAACACAAGCACATTCCCGTACTCCCTATGCGCCATTTCGGGAAGCTGTTGTTTCCCTCTGTGTACAGGTAAAAATTGTATTCTTGGAGATTCAGAGACCAACACTAACGAATCCTTAGCCATGTTGATGTTTAGGATGTTCCTTGAACGGCAATGGGGCTCCGTGTAATCATGATGTGGAAGAGCGCTACATTCTGGGGGTCTACACATCGTGTGATGGTACCAAGGTCAACTTCATCTCTATTGGAGGGATGCGTTTCGTGGACAGCTTCAATTATGTGCCGGCCGCCCTATCAACCTTCTCCAAAACGTTTGGGATCCCAGAAATCGTGAAGGGGTTGGTTTTTTAGTTGAATGATTTTTTTTCCGCCTATTTCTGTCAATGTTGTTTAAGAGTTTACAAGATCATAGTTTTCCACAAAAGCGTTATCTCTTCACTCTGTTTTGCAGAGAGTTCCCCTTCAAGTTTGTGAGGCCGGAGAATTTCGACTATGAGGGCCCGATGCCATCTAGAGACGAATATGGAGTGGACCAGCGACCAGAGGAGAAGAGACTCAAGTTTGAACAGTTCTACCAGGAGCGTGTGAATGCCAATCAACCCTTCAACTTCCGTCGCGAGCTCCTTACCTACTGCTGTGCCGATGTGATATTGTTGGCAGCGGCCATGAATAAGTTTGAGAAAAGTTTCCGAGAGAAGACCAATGTCGTGTTACTCGAAGAAACGGTAACTTCGGCAAGCGCCGCCGTAAAAACATTCCGCCGAAACCACCTCCCCCTGAACACAGTGGCTTTGGATGTAAGTCTCGAAGGAACATCCATCAAACAAAGTGTGATTGCCTCGAGGTATCTAGCATGGATGCAGAAGACTGAGACCGAGAACATCTGCACCGGAGACAATGTGGGAGAGTACAAGGTGAGTGTTTATTGCCATTCACTCTTCAACTTTTCTACCCCAAAATCAA